>JANLJB010030920.1:0-37316 GCA_026212285.1 Bursera cuneata | reverse complement strand
TTACATTAATAGCACTTAAAGTGTAAAAACAATGATTTAAATTCTTAATAAACATACACTTTTAAGTGCTAATCAGTAATTGCAAACTAAAGAACAATCAATCACAACAATAAATACGTGGTTTGGCAACATGCCTACGTCCACGAGACAATGACAAATAATCTTTACAAGAAAAAAACCAGAAGAAGATTACAAAAACCACTCAAGAACAAACTGATATCTAAATTCTAATTCATTAGAATAATCCCTAAAGGATTGATCTAATCTCTCTTCTATATTTCTCTTAACTAGATTGCTATGGAGAAACCTCTCAACACTCAGAAAATATGATTGCCTTCAACTAGAGAACTAGGTTTTCTTTACCTATGCTCCATTCTATTACTTTCCTAAGCAATATGAGATTCCTGTACTATATAGGAATCAGAATCCTTTTATATTCCCCTTTCCTAGTTGAACCAATATTTCCTTAATTAAATTTTTAATTAAAGTATTTTTTTATTTGTAAATAGAATCTAACTATGATTCTTTTTACTTGCCTAAAAAGGTAAATATGATATAACTAGAATTTTGAAGTAAAGTCCTTTCCTAACTTTAATTGATTGTCATAAGTTTTCACAATCTCCATCTTGGCGATCTATTTTTTCACCTTGAAATGAAACTATCAAGATATACTTGTTTGTCATTGTCATCCTCCACCCTGATGTGTATCAATAATGAGAGAGTTTAATCAAATTGAGATAATGCTCCAACTTGATCAATAGTACCACCTTCGTCAATCATATTGGCTGCATTCTCCTTAGTATCTACTTTCTCTAGGATTACCATACCATCCTCGAGATATCTCTGATAAACTAAAACCTGACATCAATATGCTTGGTCTTTGTATGATGAAATTGATTCTTAGCCAAATGGATGACACTCTGACTATCACAAAAAACTGTAATAACTTTTTGAGTTACACCCAGGTCACGAATCAAACCTCGAAGCCGTAGGGCCTTTTTCACTGCCTATATCATTGCCATATATTCTACCTCTGTCGTTGATAAGATAACTATTGATTGTAACATGGACCTCCAAGATATAGGATCCCCCGTCAATGTAAAATAATAACCTGTTGTAGATTGACGCTTGTCCAAATCACCAGTATAGTCTGAGTTAACAGACCCTTTTGCAGTAAATTGTGATGACTTCTCATAAGTCAAACTAACATCTAATATGCCTCGAAGATACCTTAAGATCTACTTGATTGCCTGCTAATGTGTCTTTCTTGGATTAACCATATATCAACTAACCAAACTCACTGCATGCTTAATGGTAGGACGTGTGCAAACCATGAGCATAAGGAACTTGTTACATGTATTCTTTCTCTGCTATAGTAGTAGGTGAATCTAATCCTAAAAGCTTGAAGTGAGAAGCTAATGGAGTACTAACCGGTTTTGCTCTATCCATGCTAAATCTAGTAACTACCTTCTCAAGATATTACCCTTGAGATAAAGGCTATCTTCCAAGCTTTTTATCCCTTACTATCTCCATCCTACTATCTTCTTCGCTGGACCCAAGTCTTTCATCTCAAACTTCTTGCTTAACTTGATCTTTAATAGCTTTATGTCATTTACGTTCTTAGCACTAATCAATATATCATTGACGTAAAGTATTAAGTAGATAAAAAAACCATCATCTTGCCTTTTGAAATACACATAATGATCATACTCACTAAGTGTTAATATCAGCTCCAACATAAAAGTGTCAAACTTTGAGTACCACTATCAAGAAGCTTGCTTCAACCCATATAATAACTTTCTAAGTTTGCATACCTTATCCTCTTGCCTAGCAATAGCAAATCCATCTAACTGAATCATATAAATGTCCTCTTCCAAATCTCGATGCAAGAAAGCAGTCTTGACATCTAATTGGTCGAGCTCCATGTTAAAATGTGCCACCATAGCTAAAAGGATATGGATTAAAGTGTGCTTAACTACCGGAGAGAAAAATTCATTGTAATCCATACTTTCAGTTTATGCAAATCCTTTAGCGATCAATCTTTTCTTGAATCTTACACCAATCGATTTTTCTTTGGAATCCAGAATGCTATCTTTCAAAGCGTACACCCATTTATACCCTATGACATTCTTTCCTTTTGGAAGTGTCACTAGCTTCCATGTATGATTTTTGTGAAGAGACTTCATCTCCTCATCCATAGCTACCTTTCACTCATCCATATGCATGCTTTTTCAAGCTTGCTTGTATGTAGTTGGTGCATCCACATACTCCTGATAAACAGAAAACACATAGGCTACCATATTTTCAAATCCATATTTAGTGGGTGCTCTAATAATCCTACGTTCTCTTTGTGCTATCAAAGACGACTGAGGAACCTGTTGCTCCCGTCTTTACTGTTCATTAGATTTCTCCTTAGGAACCTCTTCTACAATAGATTCTAGCTCAATCTTTGTTATGCCCCTAATTCTATTATTCATACGACTATAACTCCCATCACAATGACTAGAACCCGACAAAACCCTCTATGAACCATTATCATACGCTAATTATAGAAAATCATTCTCATCATCAAAACTATCCCCTTTCTATATAGGAGACCCATCATTGTATTTGTCACATTTAGACTGTAACAATACTTTCTCATAAAACTTAACATCCCTAAAAATTACCAATTTTTTCGTCTCAGGGAACGAAATCCTATACCATTTTACTGTTTATGGATAGCCTAGAAAAATGCCTTTCCTAGCTCTAATCCATATCTTATCTTCCTTAACATGAAAATAAGCAAGACATCCAAAAACTTTTAGATGTGAGTAATCTGTAGAAATTTCAGACCATACCTCTCTTAAAACTGATAGTTGATAATGAGAACTAGTTTATGAGGTAAAACAACATTGATACTACTTCTGCCTACCATATCTTGCCTAATCTAGTATTAGACAATATGCATTGTACCCTCTCAAGTAGTGTGTGGTTCATTCTGTCACACCATTTTGTTGTGGTATCCCTTTAACAGTGAAATGTTGACGAATCTGAAACTAAGTTTAGGATCATGCAATTGAGTCTAAAGGATGTGTAAATGTGGAAGAATTACTTACAAAACTCCAAGTTTGAAAAATGGGTTTCATCTCTCCAAGAAAGTGCCCAAATCTCCACCAATCTTTGCCAAATCAAGATATGTTACACATCTAATAGCTTAAAACACCTCTTCACCTTCAAATTGACTTTAATTTGCTAGAATTAATGTGAAAATTTGCAAGCAAAATTTTAAGAAGGAGAGGAGAAGCAATTTGGCAACCAAGAAGAGAGAGAGAGATCATGGAATGAATTAGTGATTAATGCCTTAAATGGCTTCTTTTATAAGCCACTACATATGGCATTAAATCATGCAATGAAAAGTTTATGTTAATCCAATTAATTTGGCTAATTCCAAATATGCATTAAAAAACAATTCCATGCCAATCATGTCCTTCCATCATATAAATAGGCTAATGAGCTTTACATTTAATAAATCCAATTTAAAATAAACATGTAATTAGGCCTAGCAAATTTACACAATTTGGCCCACATAATTTAATTCCCAAAATTAATACTATTTGGCCTTTAAAAGTCCATATGAAAATTTAATTCCAATAATTAATCTAATTAATATTTTAACATATCAAATATTTTTAAAATTTCCATGTAAAATTTTGTAAAAAAATCTAATTTTCTCTACACAATTTATTCACTTTGATTAATTCTAAATTAATTCGTTTTGTCTCTTTAATGCCATAAATTAATCGCAGATTAATTTCATTTTATTCTCTCTAGTTAATTCTTCATCAGTGAGTCTTTTCGGTGATCGACCCATTAGGTTTCTGAAGATGTTGGCAATAAATCAGGTTTTTCGGACCATCCGTATACGCACGTGGAGCGTATCGCGTTTGTACGGATTTACAAGACATGGTTGGCTTCTAACAAAGCACTGTGTCTACCCAATTCTTCAAAAATATTCGTACATGTATATATCCTTTGTCAGGCGTAGTTCTATGTAATTAAATCTTATGTTAGATGTCACGTACGAGGCCTAGGGTTGGTTACGTGTCTACCTAAATAATGATGTACATTTTGGATCCCTAAACCAACAATTCTCTTTACCGGGGAGATCATGACTAAGTCATATCATCCCGATGGTTGTAACCCTTAGAGACACTATTGTCGTATCTTGTATGACATCATCTCCTTTTACCCGGAGTGACATATCCTATCTTGATATTACACCTAATCCTAAAATGGTTCTCGGTGTACCCGAACACAAGTGTATGTGAAACCCGTTAGGATTTCAGACATCAAGTGTCAAAGCATACCGATTATCATATGAGATGGCCATGTAAGTCTCAGGACAGAGGATTACTTATACTTAACCTGAGCAGACCTCCCATAGACATATAGGTAAATTACCAATGGGATTCCGCGCGGATCGAGTCCAGTGAATATGTTCCCATTCTAAATGGCTAACAATGTTTCCTTATCACACTTGTTTAAATATCCAATATTTAAATGAATGAGAATCATACGGTTACACTTTCATAACTCGTCCAAGTGCAATACTAGTCTATACGATACTACCGATGTCCTGTCTTGGCAATACTTCGACCAGGGATAGTTTAATGATTAAAACTTATATGGATTAATACTGTCTTATATCTTTATTAATTCGATATTAATCACAAGGACTTTTATCATACATATAAATAATTAGTAATCAAATTACAATGATGATAAAAGAGCAATTTTCTTTTATAACATAAATCAGTTAATGTACAAATATAATATTTGTATACAAGTGATACTCTAGGATACAATATTTTAACAATCTCTCACTTGGCTTAGAGCCAATCACCAATGTTTCTAATACCCGATTTATGTATATGCCATTCAAACTTTTGCTGAGAAATGGTCTTCGTAAGCGAATCAGCAATGTTGTCATTTGATTACACCTTTTCAATTCTGACATCACCACGATGTATGATCTCACGTATCAAATGATATCGTCAGAGCACGTGTTTGGATCGTTGATAAGACATAGGTTCCTTAGCTTGTGCGATAGCCCCATTATTATCACATTACAAAAGAATGGGCTACGCAACTAACGGAACTACACCTAATCCAATTAGGAATTTGTGGATCCAAACAGTCTCTTTAGCAGCCTCAACAGCAGCTATATATTTCACTTCTGTCATTGAATCGGCTACAGTCTCTTGCTTGGATGACTTCCAGCTTACTGTACCATTATTCAAACAAAATATATAACAGGACTAGGACCAGTGGTCATCCCTATCGGATTGAAAACTTGCATCGGTGAAACCATTCTCCTCAAGTTCTCCACTCTATATACTAAGAAAGTATCCTTAGTTCGTCTAAGATACTTTAGGATGTTCTTGACAGCAATCCAGTGTTTTTCACTTGGATCGGCTTGATAACGACTATACATACTCAAAGCATATAGACATCAAGCTGCGTACATATCATAACATACATAATCGAACCGACCGAAGAAGCATATGGTATTCGAGCCATCCATTCTCTCTCATCTTTAGATTTGGGAAACATATCCTTAGATAGAGAGATGCCATGGGACATTGGAATTAGTCCCCTCTTTGACTCTTCCATGTTGAATATTTTCAACACTTTGTCGATGTATGTACTTTGGAAAAACCCTAAAAGCCTTTTAGATCTATCCCTGTAGATATTTATTCTTAGAATATAAGCAGCTTCAGCCAAATCTTTCATGGAGAATCTCAAAGATAGCCAAGCTTTTACAGATTGTAACATAGGGATATCATTCCTTATAAACAAAATGTCATCAACATAGAGAACAATGAAAGCTAGTGCGCTCCCACTAACCTTATATACACAAGAATCATCTTCGTTTTGAATAAAATCAAATTCTTTTATGATTTTATGAAAACGTTGGTTCCAAGACTGAGATACTTGCTTCAATCCATAAATGGATCGGTTGAGCTTACAAACCTTGTTTGAATGCTCCGGGATTACAAAATTGTCAGGCTGTTGCATATATACATCCTCTAATAGGTTTCCGTTAAGGAAGGCGGTTTTGACATCTATGTGTCAGATTTCATAATCATAATAGGTAGCAATGGCAAGCATTATCCGAATGGATTTAATCATGGTAACAGGTGAAAATGTTTTGTCATAATCAACACCATGTTTTTGACGATATCCTTTTGCTACAAGCCTAGCTTTGTATGTTTGTATGTTGCCATCCATGTCTGTCTTCTTCTTGAAGACCTATCTACATCCAATAGGTTTTACACCTTCTGGTGTATCAACCAGTGTCCAAACTTGGTTGGCATATATTGAATCAATTTCAGATTTAATTGCCTCAAGCCATTTAGCAGAATCGACATCTAATATCGCTTCCTCATATGTAGTCGGCTCATCATCCTCAATAAGATTAATATCCACATGAGGTAAAATTAGGAAACTATACCTTTCAGGTTCTTTCCTGATTCTTTCCGACCTACGTGGTTCTTATGTAGTAGGTTGTGGGACAGTCACATCCTTATGTGACTCCTCGGGTTCCGAGAGGGAACTAGTGCCTGGAATAGTTTTGCTTTGATTTTCATCGAGCTCAACTTTCCTCCCACTAGACATCATATTTATGAATTCTCGCTCAAGGAATAGTACATGTAGAGCAACAAAAACTTTGTTCTCCTGTGGGTTATAAAAGTAATACCCTTTTGTTTCTTTAGGGTAACCTACAAATAGGCACTTTTCTAATTTGGGTTGTAGTTTGGTACTATCCAAACGTTTCACATATGCTTCACAACCCTAAATCTTCAGGAATGAGAAACCCATTTTCTTTCCTGTCTATATCTCATACGGAGTCTGTCCAACAGATTTAGATGGAACCCTATTCAAAATGAATATTGCACTACTAATGGCATAACCCCAAAAGGATATAGGTAACTCAGTACGACTCATGATAGACCTAACCATATCGAATAAGGTTTGATCTCTCCATTCAGACACACCATTTAATTATGTTCTTCCGAGAGGAGTCCACTGTGAAAGAATACCATTTTCTTTCAAATAATCTTGAAACTCATTTGACAAGTATTCACCACCACGGTCCAACCGTAATGTCTTAATACTTTTCCCTATATGTTTTTCTACTTCTTGTCTAAACTCTTTGAATTTCTCAAAAGTTTCAGACTTGTATCTCATAAGATACACATAACCATAACGTGATTTATCATCCGTAAAGGTTACAAAGTAGTCATATCCATCTCGAGCCTGGGTAGACATGGGTCCACAAACGTCACTATGAACTAGGCCCAACAGATCAGTGGCACGTTCACCTTTACCTTTAAAAGGTGATTTAGGCATTTTACCTAACAGAAAAGACTCGCAGACATCATATGAATCAAGATCAAATCTGTTGAAGTATCCATTCTTCAAAAGAGCTGATATACAAGTTTTGTTTATGTGTCCTAGACGGCAGTGCCATAAATAAGTTTCATTAGCATCACTTATTTTAAGTCATTTATTTGTTATATTATAAGTGGGAGAATTCAATTGCATATTCAAAATATACAAACCATTATTTATTTCTACTGTATAATATAATGCATCGTCTTTATATACAAAACACCCAATATTTCTAAATACAAAGACAAACCCATAACAGGCTAAACAAGATACAGAATAATATTCCTAGTCAAACTAGGTACATGATAACAATCAGGTAAAGTCAAAACATGCCCCGAGGGCAATGATAATACTTATGTCTCTACGGCTAAAACGATGACTTTGGACCCGTTTCCAACGCATAGGTCAATCTCTCCAGATGTCAGTCTTCTATTTATCTGAAGACCCTGCACATCAGTACAAATATGAGTACCACAACAAGTATAAAAAATCTAAGATTCATTACTGGAAGTAGACATATTTATTTCAATAATAAACATACCTGAGGCCGGTGCCTTGTCTGCCTTTTTATCTTTCAAATTTTCCTTATATTTACGGTATTCACGCTTCCAGTGACCCCGTTTGCCATAATAAAGGCAGATATCCTGGGATTTCTTTAGTCTTCCTAGAAGACTTCTGAGCCTTGGGCTTCTTTATGGCCCCAGAAGCTTTAGGGTATTTCTTTTTCTTACCCTTAGCTTTCTTGGGCGACTGAACAATATGAGCCTCTCGTTTCTTTGCTTTATTCAATTCAGGCTCTGCATCTTTTAGCATTGCCATCAACTCTCCAAGAGTTTTATCTTTATTCAGCATGTTATATTTCATTACAAAACTACCCCAGCTGTCAGGCAAAGATTGCAAGATTGAATCTATGCTTAATTCAGCGTCTATGACCATGCCCAACGCGGCCAGCCAATCTATAAGAGCGATCATATCTGTTACATGTTTCTCTACGGACATACCCTCTATCATACGACTACTAAATAGTTTCTTCAGAATCTCATATCTCTCCACCCGAAGGTTAGAAGCATGCAGATCCTGAAGTTTCACCATCATAGTATAAGGATCATACGCTTTGTTTTGACGATGAAATTTAGGAGTCATTGGTGCCAGTATTATTGTCTGTATTGTAATTCTGTCATCATGATCGGTCTTCCAAAGAGCCTATTCTATTTCATTCTCTCTAGGAGGTTCAGGCCCAAGAGGTGATAGGTTAATTTTATAGTTGATTTTAATACCTCTATTCTTAATAATTGATGCATTCTTAGGGCTTTCTAATGGGATTTATGTTACTATTATAGAAAAGAAGAGATTTCCCAGAGATTACATAATTTAAGTAAAAAATAGAGAAAAATAAGATAATTCAGAGCAAATTGAAGGCAGCGCCTGGGTGCTGCGGCGTGAAGATATGAGCGCTGAGGCATAATTCTTCAACATTGCAGTGGTATTGCGAGTTCAAAAGAAGCAAATTTCAGAGGCTGAGCACTGCGGCAAACATTCTTAGCACCGTGGCGCCATTGCGGATGAATTTTATGTATTCAAGTCAGAGACTGAGCGCTACGACGCTTAATTCTTATAGCTGTGATACTAGCCCGTTTTTTCTCAAACTGACTTAGTTATTTTTAGAGGAAAAAGATAAGTTTGTCCTCTCCTTTTAGCTTGATCTAGGGCTTCATATTTAAAGAGCTTTTCAAAAAGAGAAAGGGAGAGCCGTCAAGAGGGATTCAAAGCAACTTTAGAGAGCAGAGCTAAGATTGGAGATCCTCTTCCCAAAGCTTTGATAGATTTCTTGATGGATTTTATCTTTAGTATTGTTTTGTTTACTTTTATCATGAGTAACTAATTCTCTATGTGATTGAGAGATATTTTATGTAGTTAGGCAATGATTTAATGAATTTTATTTTATATTCCGATTGAGTATTTGATTGATTTAAAGGATGAATATGGATTACTGTGTTTATTTCAGAATTACTTGTTCGGTTGATTAGGTGTGCAACTAAGAGATCAGATTAGAGAATTCATAGTTAATCTAGAAACCTAATAGGCAAACGTTGAGAATTCTAGGTGCTGGTAACAACTTGTAGTGTTAACTGCAAAGTAATTCATAGTCTCAGGTTAAAGGTTCATGCTTGGAGAATCTTGTTTGGTTCGGTTATACCTTCTTTGTGCTTTGCATTTATTAGATTAAATTTTTATTAGTCAAGCTTTCTTCTAGGTTGTTATTAAATTAAATTTTTATTAGTCAAGCTTTCTTCTAGGTTGTTCAATAAATTGGGTTAATTAATAAGGGTTCTTTTAATTAACTATAAAGGATGGGTAGATGCATTACAATAGATATGGAATGCATCGGGCTGGTGTTCTTGTAAATCACATAAATAAGATCGGAATAATTAAATTAATTGAGTTAATGAGTCTGGCGAAACAAAATATTCTTTTCTCATTATTTTATTACATCTGATTTTAATTGCATTAAAGTAATTTTTAGTTCGTTATGAATCCCCTTTACTTTTGTAAGACTTAGATTTTAGAATTTACAATTTAAATTTTAATCTGATAATCATAATTTAGTCTTTGTGGGTTCGACCATTGCTTGCACTATATTTATAGACATATTTAGGGGATAAGTAAGGACTTTACTTTTGGGTGATCATTTCGGTCACGCCAAGAGGTCTTTCTATACAATATAGGACCTTTTCGTTTCCTAGAACGATTCTCAAATTCATTTCGCAATCAGGAAAATTTGTACCATTAAACATATTCTCTCCTTTAAGAATATGTCAGATATTTAGATTCCCAATCATGGTTATAAAACAGTCCAACTGTTTGCGATAATCCAGTCTAATTAGCCAAGAAAATAATAAACATATATCAGCTACATGATAAATAAAATAAATCAAATTAAAGAATGCACAAATAACATTAAATGAAATTATCAATTTAATGTTATTCTCTCACTATTTTTCTCAAGCCTCCAACCTTCATTAGAGGACTTAAGAAACCTAGTCTCCTAGTGGGCTAGGATCCTATTAAACAATGCACAACCTTGGCTTTGACACAACAAATTGTATAAAGTTTAATTAGGTAGGTCTCTCAGACCAATTGAATCAAATCTAATTCCTAGATCTGTTAGGTCGACTCCCAGGTTGAGTACATCTAATGTCACTTCTAACATTTCCTCTGACTCAATCTAAGCCTTGGGTTTAGCACAACAAACCTAATGATTCAGTCAAGCAGTCGCATTGACCCTGAGCAAGCTTTGTAATCCACATCTAAGACAAGAAGTGACTTTGACTTTGGCCAACAAATTAGAACTGTCCCAGACATACGATATATCACAAAGCTTTCATGATTCAAACACATCCGCGAAAGACAATGACCTTGACTTTGACCAACAAGTCAAAGTCGATCTTGGATCTTGAGAATGAATCACTCCATAGAAGGAAAAGTGCTTGATAAAAAAGTTAGGGTGTTTCCGATAAACTAGAAAAACAGTGCAATTTATTATCTTTATTAGGTCTCATCACATTCACCCTTAAGCATGTATACTACTCTACAAATCCTAAGACGTAAATGTAAATTTTAACTAATGGCAATGGGATGGATACGTACACATTATTCCTAGAACAATTCTCTCTCTTTTACAATTCACTCTCCCGCTAGCACCAACACTTAATTCCATCATATTCCCAGAAACCTCGTTTTACATACGAGGGGAATTAGATGAGAAGAAAAGTACAATCAGAATACGTGAGGAGGTAGGACACGCAGGTCCTATTTAATAAATATAAATTCCAAATTTGCCCACCTAGTATCCAATCCCAAATACCATTCTGTCCATCCAATGACACACATCAAGCATGGCAATAGACAAGCATATTATCAATCAAATCTAATTTGATTAATCTTAATTACGTGACAATCTAAGGTTCAAACAAATGTTGATTGTATTGTGAGTCCAACTCATAGGAATAGTTACTTCAAGTAACCATTCTAAATTACACTAATTGTGTCAAAATTACACAAATTAAATCCAATTCAATTTTGTATTTGACACTATTTATTAAACTTATATCCATCAAAATTTAACAGTTCATCATAATACCCCTAGGGTACTATTCGACTGCTACAGTATTGCTACAGTAAACTGCTACAGTAAAAGACTATAGTAACCTGAAATAGTAATGACTACATTACTGCTACAGTAACATTGCTACAATAAACAACCCATTTCAAAATCAAATCTTTAGGTTTTTCAACATATTTTAGGCCCATTTTCACTATAAAAATATTAAGCCCATTTATATATACATATACATTGGCCTAAATCTATTTTTATTCAATTTTTGGGCTTTATACTATATAAGCCCATATTGAAACTAATTTAGGATTTTGGGCTTAGAAAATACTTTTGGGCTTACTATATATATAGCCCAATACTATATACTATATATTATTAATTTCAAATCCAATTGAAATATTTTTGGGCTTAAAATTTTAAACTGGTCCAATTTACAAATTCATTTCTTTGGTGGGCTTGCTAATTCCAAATTAGTACATTCACACCTAACTAGACCCAATTGCCATCCAAGGCCCACATATATCTAGTGTATATGGATCTAGGCCCAATGGGCTTACGTAACACATAATGGTAAAGGTTTACGCCCAATTAAGTTCAACCCAATTGGCCTTGGCCGAACTTGACCCAATCAAGCCCATTTAGTGTTAATTTGGCCCATTAGTCTTAATTACATGTAATCAGCCACTAATTACATACCAATTAAGTGTTTAAGCCTAATTAAATTCTAAATATCATAATTAAGCTAAATTAGTGTAATTAAAATTCCAATTGATAATTAAACTATTCTAAATTGCAAAACTTATTCAATTAGGCATAAATTACATTCAAAATACAACATGGCATGAAAATAACATTAACATGCTTTTATATACATAATTCGGTCAAGGCATGGAGAAATTCAATCCAAGCAAATTCAATCCACTTGAACATTTATTCATACTTAATTTATGCACACTACACTAATCAAACTATCAATTAACACAATTAATCATTAATTCATTAAATTCCCCAATTCATGCTTGCTTTAATTTGGGCATGACATGGCTAAAATTTAATTGATGTCAATTCAATCCAATTGAACATACACAATATCAATTCAACATCAACCATGCATCCAATTTGCTCACAAATTCAATCCAATGCAATTTATGGCAAAATACCTTAAAATTCACACTTTCTTCAACCCTAATTGCACTAGGCTCTGATACCATTTGCAAGTAAGTTTAGGATCATGTAATTGAGTCTAAAGAAAGTGTAAATGTGGAAGAATTACTTACAAAACTCCAAGTTTGAAAAATGGATTTCACCTCTCCAAGAAAGTGCCCAAATCTCCACCAATCTTAGCCAAATCAAGATATGTTGCACATCTAATAGCTTAGAACACCTCTTCACCTTCAAATTGACTTTAATTTGCTAGAATTAATGTGACAATTTGCAAGTGAAATTTCAAGAGGGAGAGGAGAAGCAATTTGGCAACCAAGAAGAGAGAGAGAGATGATGGAATGAATTAGTGATTAATACCTTAAAAGACTTCTTTTATAAGCCATTACACATGGCATTAAATCATGCAATGCAAAGTTTATGTTAATCCAATTAATTTGGCTAATTCCAAATATGCCATTAAAAAACAATTCCATGCCAATCATGTCCTTCCATCATATAAATAGGCTAATGAGCTTTATATTTAATAAATCAAATTTAAAATAAATATGTAATTAGGCCTAGCAAAATTACACAATTTGTCCCATATAATTTAATTCCCAAAATTAATACTATTTGGTCTTTAAAAGTCCATATGGAATTTAATTCTAGTAATTAATCTAATTAATTTTTTAACATATCAAATATGTTTAAAATTGCCATGTAAAATTTTGTAGAAAAATCTAATTTTCTCTACACAATTTATTCATTTTTATTAATTCTAAATTAATCCGTTTTGTCTCTTTAATGCCATAAATTAATCACAGATTAATTTCATTTCATTCTCTCTAATCAATTCTTCATCAGTGAGTCTTCAGTGATCGACCCATTAGGTTTCTGAAGATGTTGACAGTAAATCAGGTTTTTTGGACCATCCATATACGCACGTGGAGCGTATTGCATTTGTACTAATTTACAAAACATGGTTGGCTTCAAGCAAATCACCGTGTCTACCCAATTCTTCATAAATATTCGTACATGTATATATCCTTTGTCAGACATAGTTCTATGTAATTATATCCTATGTCGGATGTCACATACGAGGCCTAGGGTTGATTACATGTCTACCCGAATAACGACGTACATTTCGGATCCCGAAACCAACAATTCTCTTTACCAGGGAGATCATGACCAAGTCATATCATCCCGATGCTTGTAACACTTAGAGACACTGTTGTCGTATCTTGTGTGACATCATCTCCTTTTACCCGGAGTGACATATCCCATCTTGACATTATACCCACTCCTAAATGGTTCTCGGTGTACCCGAACATAAGTTTATGTGAAACCCGTTAGGATTCCAGACATCAAGTTTCAAAGCATACCGATTACCATATAAGATGGCTGTATAAGTCTCAGGTTAAAGGATTACTTACACCTACCATGAGCAGACCTCCCATAGACACTATAGGTAAACTACCAATGGGATTCTGTGCGGATCGAGTCCAGTGAATATGTTCCCGTTCTAAATGGCTAACAATGTTCCCCTATCACACTTGTTTAAATATCCAATATTTAAATGAATGAGAATCATACGGTTACACTTCCATAACTCGTACAAGTATAATATTAGTTTATATCGTACTACCTATGTCCTGTCTCAATAATACTTCGACCAGGGATAGTTTAATGATTAAAACTTATATGGATTAAAACTTATACGGATTAATACTGTCTCATATCTATATTAATTCGATATTAATCACAAGGACTTTTGTGATACATATAAACAATTAGTAATCAAATTACAATGATGATAAAAGAACAATTTTCTTTTATAACATAAATCAATTAATGTACAAATATAATATTTGTATTCAAGTGATGCTCTAGGACACAATATTCCAATAGAATCCCATGCTCTTAACAATATACCTTTAAGGGATCTTCAGTGTATTTTTTCACTATTGTCAGATTTCACTCCCTTGATAACCCTCTAGTATGTTTCTCTACCATTGCCCTTCACAGTTTAAAGATGTTGGTGATTTCGTTCTTTTCCTTCATGGTGTAAATCCATACCCTTCGAATGAAGTCATCAACAAAACT
Source organism: Bursera cuneata (assembly GCA_026212285.1). NCBI lineage: Eukaryota > Viridiplantae > Streptophyta > Magnoliopsida > Sapindales > Burseraceae > Bursera > Bursera cuneata. Next base: position 22,516 of record JANLJB010030920.1, on the reverse strand, counting down.
GCTAAACCACCTAGAACCTCTTTTGGAAACCACCCTAGAAGGTCCCCCCATATCCGTATGGATGTAGTCAACTATACTCGCAGTCTTATGTTCAGCTTTATCAAATCTCACATGAGTTTACTTCCCTAGAATGTAATGCTAATAGAAATCTAGCATCCCTAACTGCTCATTACCAAGCAAGCCTCGCTTACTCAAAGCCTTCAACCTTTGCTCACATACATGCCCTAAGCGTATGTGCCATAATTGAGTTTGGGCCATGCTCTTCTTATCTAGAACCTCTGAGACCATAGCTCCACTTTCAATGGTATCTCCTTTAAGAAAATATAAGTTAACATTTCTAATACTCGTGAGCATCAGTTTATCACTGTTTTACACACAAGAACGGTCATATTCATCTCCAAACCTAAAACCTTGAGCCTCAAGTACTCCAAGAGAAATTAGCCCTTTAGAAAGAGCCAACGCATGACAAACCTCTGTAAGCTATCTAGTTGACCCATCTGCTAATTGAAATGAAATAGTACCAACACCTATTATCTTACATGCTCTTGAATCCCCTATAAGAACTGATCCACCTTTTACTCACGATATGTGGAAAATAATTCCCTAATCAAACATAAATGGTAAGATGCTACCGTCTCTTATAACAATAGCACCAATATCATCATAAATGCTACTCAAAGTAGACTCAATCAGATTTGTCTCATCAATTCTCTCTTCCTTGACACCCTTATCCTTTGTATTTGGACAATCACATTTGTAGTGACCCTTCTTGTGACAACCATAACACTCAATTTTAAATATATCTCTCCCACGAGATTTTGAGTGGCATCTATTCTTCTTCTTCCTACTTTGCTTGTTCTCATCATTTGTATTGCCTTGATTCTGACCTTTGACCAGAAGCACATGTGCTTTTACATCATCGGCCATATCTTTTTTATGGGTAGCCTTCGTAAGAACAATAGTAACAACATCATTACAGATTAACTTTTCAGTCTTATTTGTTACCAACTTATCAACTAATGCCTCACACTCAGGTAATAATGAAGTAAAAATAATAGCGACTTGATATTATTATCATAAGAAGCCCTTAAATTTTTGTATTTTAAAAACGAGCATTCAAATTTAGTAGCATGATCAGTCATGAGTTTACCTGTCTTAATTCTGAACGTGAAGAGTTTTTTTTGAAGGTAATGCAAACTCATTTGATCCTTCTTGAGATAGGTTTTCTCCAACTTGTTCCAAATAGACTTTGCAGTCCATCATGGTAATTATGTGTAACTGCAGCATCAAGATATAAACAAATAGTACTACAAGCCTTCCTATCCATCTTCACGAACTTTGTTGTATCATAATTAGGTGGAATTAATACTGGTTTCCCATCTACCGCATCTGCCAGATCAGTATTGATGAAGATATCGACTACCATAGTCTGTCATCTACTAAAATTGTTTTTTCAATTGAATAAAAAAATATCAAAACCATAGACCTTCACGTAATGATCGCTCTTCTTTTCAGCCAAACCGCCAAATACCAAAACAATACCATTGAACAGTGCCGGTGAACAGTTTCAATAAATAGTAATCGTGAACAGTGATAGTGAATAGTAATAATAAACATTAACTATCATGAACTGTACTGGACCAAAAACAAACTCTGATACCACTTGTTGAAGAAATCCTAGGTTTATGCTGACAAAATAAACTTTGATTAATCCAATCAAGGAAATACTAAGTACAAACTACGAATAACCCAAACAACTATCCCGATCGAAATTGTTAATTGCAAGCCAAAGAATAATCAATCACGACAATAATTATATGATTCGACAATATTCCTATGTCCATGGGACAATGACAAATAATTTTTATAAGAAAAATCACAGAAGAAGATAACAAAGATCTCTCGAGAATAAATTGATCTCTCAATTCTAATTCACTAGAATAATCCCTAAAGGATTGATCTAATCTCTCTAAATACAATTTCTATGGAAAAACCTTTCAACACTCAGAAAATATGATTACCTTCAACCAGAGAACTAGGCTTTCTTTATATAGTGTTCATATGCTCCCTTCTATTACTTTCCTAAGCAATATGAGATTCCTGTACTATACAGGAATTAGAATCCCTTTATATTCCCCTTTCATAGTTGAACCAATGTTTCCTTAATTAAATATTTAATTAAAGTATTTTTCTACTTGTAAATATGATCTAACTAGGATTCTTTTTACTTGCCTAAAAGGGTAAATAGGATATAATGAGGATTCTATAGTAAAGTCATTTTCTAACTCTAATTGATTGCCATAATTTTTCACAGAAACACCCGGTGAACCCCTAATCATTTATTTTTCATACAGAAGACCATTTTAGTTCACTAAGCTTCGCTAATGTTAAAAGGCATGTAATCGACTAACTGTGCAGCTGCCACCACTACATTTGGGACCACCGATAGGATCACAGAGAAGCTTGCCTATTAGATTCCTGATAAAGCAGCCACCAATCTCAACTCATTCTATCACCATAACTTTTTTGAAAAGGATATAACGATAGTTATCCACAGAGATCTACCGAATTCAACTAGGTTGTTTCCAATCGATCCCATAAGTTCTTAACCTACTGAATCCCTTTAAGTCTACAAGGATAAAAAGTCTTTTCACTTTGCCCATTCCATGTGTCACTTTGTTAATGTTGGTGCTAATTTTCAACATCAACATTTGGCACCATTTGTGGAAAAAAAGACAAGTAGTCTGTGTTTCTGGTTTGTTCGTTAAGACATCAATTTAAATCTAAGTTTATTCTTCTACCACCAAAGAGACCATGGCATCACCAAGAAGAGATGGAATAGAAACGAGTATCATCCAAAGTGATACTGTAGGTTCTGGTAGACCATTCAACCAACAACAAACCCGATGCACCAAAACTCAGTAGATCTAAAATGTTGAGCTACAAATGCAAGTCCTTCATGAATAGCAGCTCTGTGACAATTCAACGCTTGAAGAAATACTTGCCCTAAGAAGGGCACAATAATAGCCGATTCAGGAATCGATTCCTGAGGGGTTAATCTAGGAAATCGCTCTACCAATAATAGTCCAACTGTCCCTTATCGCAAATCATCAAGTGGCAGGAACTAGCCAACACCTACTCTTACCACCATTGCAACCTTCGACTAATAATGTTGGACTCAGGGAAAGAGTTGACAGGCAACTGGCCCATAGCCTATTCGTGAGTTCAAGGCCTAAAAATTCAGATGGCCAACGCCTGCCACACGACTTGCAAAATCACTTAAACTGCGAAGGCAAGAAATTCAAGAATTCGCAAAAAGAACAAACGGTAGAGCTCATGTACAAAAAACACAATCGAGGCGTATGTTGCACCTATCAAAGAGAGTTGCCACAACCGGACCAGGGAGCTAAAAGTTGCCCATTAGAGAGATAACAGAGCACAAAACCAAGAGGAGTTCTAAGTCCACTGAAACCAAGGAAGGGACCAATCGATTGGGGGGGAATCAACACCACTCACACCATATGAGTTGTGTCTCCAACAACTTCAACTACAAGTGGAGATGCATTTTCAATGTCAAAATTGAGGTAACTCTACTCCCCTTCTTGGCTTCCATTTGAACTCACCTTTTATGGAAGAAGTGGTGATTAAAGATCAAAATTATACTAATTAATGACTTAATAGTGTGAATTATGCTTGTTGATGTTGATAAAGACACTAATTATACACTTAAAATCGATTTAACACTAATCTTTTGTTGCTAAGTTTATTATTTTTCAAATATCATATTTTAGGTTTAATTTGATGATATTTATATAGATTTTTTGATTTAGGATCAAATATGGTATAAAAGGATGCAATAGAGGGGGTGAAGTGCAAAATAGAAGGACTTATGATAGCATTTCGATATCTTAATAAATAAGAGGTACTTAATCGGTTTTTATAGTAAATCATCATTGCTTAAAAAAGATTTCTCTCTCTTTCAGTTGCAAGAATGAGAGCCATTTTTTTTTTTAATTTCTTCATTCGTCTTGAACAAGCTCTCAAACTTACTTTTTCATTTGCATTTCTTGTCTTGTTTTCTTGTTATTATTTCTTTTGTCTGCTATTTTTATTTATTGTCTTTACATTAAATTTGCATGCTTTCTAAATTAGGTTTTTGCTTTATTTAGTTATTTTAAGTTTGTAAATATTTTAATAGTTTAATGATAGTGGGTTTGTTGTTAAAACAACCCAAATGCTTTGATTCCTCCCTAAAAAGGTAGACCACTTGAAGTGGTTAAGAAACAACTTCTTTGTCCACTAACTTATTTATATAAAGAGTTGTGATATTTAAATAAAACTTATCAAAATTCAAATAATTAAAATATAAAAATCAAATTATTTTGAATTTCTAAATAAGATATTTATATAATTTGTTTTCATAAATAAAATATCATATTATTTGGGTCAAGAGATGGTAGACCTAGACATAATCCATCTATTTGTATCGCGCCCGATACATAACAAAGAGTCTATTCTTCTTTTTCAATATATTACCAAAATAAAGATATTGCAAGGATATTATGGGCTTATATTATTTGGATACCAATATTTAATTCAATCTCGCTTTGATTAAATGGATTAAATATTTATTACAAGATCATTCCACTATAGATTTGTAATTGAAATCCAAATAATATAAACAATTTATTAAACCACAAATTAGTTTCACACAAAAATATTGTAACCTATGACACACTAATCAAATATCATAATCAATTGTATAATTTTCATAATTTAGTTAATATGACCATTTTTTCAATTAAATTATATTTTAGACCTTAAGCCTGCTAGTCACTTTATTGATCACCCCAACACAATCAAATATATTGATTCTTACAAAAAAATAATAATTAATCACTATAAAAAGATTCATATTTCCAAATTATAGAGGCTCTTTAATGCTGAAATTCTCACTCGGTAATTCAATAAATGATTCATCCTAGTATATGATTATAGTTAGTACCTATAAGATTTAATTAAAACAGTCTTTAAAATTAAATCTTATTTATAATCCATTTTATTAGTACAGTTACTCATAATTGATTAATAAATCCAATTGGTTGTGACCTTCAATATCGGATAATTTCCAAGCTAATTAGAGTTGCACGAATGCTTAGAAATTAGTTGGATACATTGTATTTTTAGAAATTAATTTTTTGGCTGAAGAGAAATCAACTTTAGAGTTTATAAATTAGGCTTTTGGTTGTTAAATAATTAGGATTTATAAATTTAGTTTAATTGTTAAATATTTTGATATCAGTAGGATTGATTTTAATAATTGTCGCATTGATATTAGAAATTAATTAATAACTAAAAAATTAGGATTTAAATGCTCGTGGATTCAGAAATCTTAGTCACGCGCTGAACCTGGCCCAGCAAGCAAATCAGGCAACTGGGTAGCCCAACACCTTGGGTATGACATGCTTGGGCTTAATGGCGCTCCTTTAGTGCTCAGCCCATGTGTTGCCTGTCAAAGCTGAACAAGGTGCAGCTGCCTAGGTTGAATAATTCAGAGAAAATACTTTTAAAATAACCCAGGACCTTCAAGTAGCAATATCTCACTCAATTCAAATCCAAATTAAAAGAGTTTTATACCGTCGGAAAGATAATTTGATGAAAAATCCAACGACACCAAAATTATGTGAAACAGGCACAGAAGAGATCCGAATAAGCAGTTAAAATTTCACAAATCATAATTTTGATTTAACATTTCTCTCGAACCTTTCATGAGAAAATATGAAAATTTCAGGTAAAGTATACACAAAAGAATCTACCACTTACTAGAAAATCATATTTTTCCAATGAGAAGAAATATCAGTACAAAAATCAGTAAAAATAAGCGATATTTTGGTATAAAACTTTGATACATCTCTCCTTGCTTATTCGAATGAAATATAAAGACCACCAATGATAGCTTTGATACCAATGTCAGAAGTGTATACTCATTAGTGCATAATCGATACATAGAATCAATCCATGAGAAAGTTTTCCATAGAATCAATCCACGAGAAAGTTTTCCATAGAATCAATCCACGAGAAAGTACCACTAGGATTTGCTATAGGAAGTCTCACGATACTCCAATAGAATAATGTTCAAGGTATATGGTTATTACTAGAACAACCAAAATAATGTACAATACAAAAGCCTTTATGGATTAAATCTAGGATAGAGAGAGTTGTTTGTCTAGGATATCTAAAAGTGAGTAAAGTGACGGCTACTAGTATTATATTTCTAATCATATAGAGAATATAATAGGGTTAATCTAACTAGGATCCCTCATATAATAAGAAAAACCTAAGCCTTAATGTAATTGGGTCAGCACCACACTATGGGCATCCAATTTAGACATAAAGCCAAACAATAAGTAAACATAAAAGTGTAAAATAGAAAAATTATGTTGAAGTTTTTCTTTAGCCATGGTAGCATATTATGCATTTGCTTGTTTCATTTCATAATATTGCAATCCTATGTAATATTAATTATCACAAGAATGCCTCGCCTTTCTTCATGAAGCAATATCACTTAGTTTTTAAGCAATCTCATTATTAACTTCTCAACTTAGATAGGTATAAAATGAATTTAAGTTAATTTTCTCCCTCGTTTCATTGGGACAATAAAACCAACAAATCCTATTGAGAGTTCCTTCATATAGTAATACTCAAAAGCCAACGAAATAGATTTGTTTTTATTTTAGTTTTAATCAAACGAGAAGTCAAATCCATCATTTTTTTTTCTTTTTCTTGTTTAAGCTTTCAAAGAAGCCTGCTTTTTTTTTTTTAATCTTCTCGGTAGGAGTTGGAAGAAAGAGTGTGAAGATGAATAGGAGTCAACTTGATGAAGGAAAGGAATTAACTCAATTGAAGCAGAGATATAATTTTGCCTTGATAGTTAATGTCCTGCAGAAGTTCATTTTTAACAATATTGTTTTCACATTTTTATCCTTACTTAAAATTAAAATGGGGGCTATCATTTCAAAGTGGTGTGTAAATATTATCACTCAATTAAAAAATATGAAAAAAATTTCTTTTGGCTCACTTGAAAGACTTGTTGAGATATGTGAAGTTCAGTTTAATTCACTGCAAGCCCACATGAGGGGACATATTAGAAGGTTAAATATTAAAGTTATGCTAACACTTATATACTAAGCTTTGAAGAAAGATAAGCTTCTCAGTTGTTAACCTCTATCGTTTCATACATTAATTTTGCATATGAATTACTTACAAAGAAAAATCCTTTCACTAAGGGCTCTTATTTCATTTTTTAATTTATTTATTTTCACTTTGTAGTTTTTATCAATTGCTTTTTATTCCTTTTAATCTTTAATTAAATCCTTACTTTGAAACAACTTATTTTCAAAATAACCAGCCTTTTTAATATATTCCTTTTAACTTCTTGAATTTTTTTTTTAAATACCAATTATCCTATATCTGTTTCCATTTTGGAGTATATGCGACTTAATTGTGTTTCACTTGAATTTATATAATTTTAATATGCACACAATTAATATAACGTATAATAATGTAATATCAAGAATTCAAAGTGTGTTTTAATATAACGATTTAATAATTATTGTAAATTAATTTTATGTGGTTTGTAATTAATGATATTAGATATTTAATTTGCACAAATTATTAAATATATTGTGACCCATAAATGAATCTATTCGAAACGTTTGAGATTAATTATATGTATATTATATTTGTCATTTCAAAGATGAATTAGATATATATGCATATAAAATATAATGTGTATATTAGTAAAAGTGTTCAAATATATTTGAGAAACATTGAGTGTTCAGAAAGAAATAGACTGCCTTTGTACTGAATTGTCATGTCTCAATTTATATATATACATGCTATTTCAGTGATATGATTCAATAAAGAATAGAAGAAAAATTACCATCTTGAAAGAGAATCAAGCATTAAAGAGAGCAGAAAAAAATGAACATCAAACATTTAATATTGGTCCAGTTTCTGCTTTGATTAATCACATCATGAAAATGTTGTATTGTCTTATTTAACTCATGCAGTCGATCCAAAACTTTAATTTTCCAATTATTTATCATGAGATGTAGCTGAAATTATTAATTAGTTATTTATCAACGCAAATAGCAATAAATTTAATAATTAGACTGAAAGAACCATTTCTCTAAATTTCTCCTCTCGAGAGCAAAGTCCATTAATTCATTACTCTTTTGGCTTTTGTAACCCTCTCTCTATATATATCTCTCCGCTGCATGTGTGTCTGTATAAATTGTTCAGTTTCTTGCCCTCAAATATTGTAAAAGGTGGGTTAAGCAAGTTATCATTTCAAACGAGGCAGAAACAGAAGAGGTTTCAGCACAGGTAGGCTCTATATACATGTAAAATTCCTTCATCTTTTTAAGTTAAATGGATGATTGCTCTTAACTTAATTATTATACCTTGTGCCTTCAAAGAGATGACGAATGCTGAGTCCAAAAGCTGGAATGCTGCCAGTCCACGCTATGAGATATTTAGATTAGAAAATTAGTGAAAGTTGAAGACAAGCAAAACTTCGTAACTATTTATTTACGGAAGAATCTGCCTTAAAAGTGAAGATGAAACAAGGGAATCATCGTAACACGTTAACCGGCTTACGTTTTCTTCTCAGTTTGATTATCATTCTTCTTATTACTTGCGCACTACATTGGGAGACACAACATGATCCCGTTGTTACCGCTCAGTTTTCATCCATAAACCAATCTGTAATTCCTTCTTCAGGTTAGTTTCCTAATCCATTCATTATTCAGTTATACATACGTACATACATATATATTCATGTATGTATATATGTATGTATGTATGTATATATGTATGTATAATAGTAATGATATACATCCCCAAATTAATTAAAAGAATCATGCAAGTATTTATGTGTAATTAATTTAAAGTTACCTCGACATTTATTATTTCATTGCAGCATTTAATTAATTCCATATTATTTGAGATACAAATTGGAAATAAAATTTAATTTATGATTAGTAACATTATTTTTAGGTGTAAAATTTCATGCAAGAGAAGAGTAATCACACGAAAGAGAAAAGTAATGTTACATTTACACATACAAACTAATGTAATATTATTTATCTACTATACATTATCATCCTTATTAAATGAGTTGACTTTTATACGTACTCCTTTAATCACCTTATGACATGTTAGACTATTCTATCATCAGTTTATAGTAAAACTAATTCTATGAAAATTTTTTGTCCAATTCAATATCCATGCATCTAGGTAATTGATCATGTTGGTTTTATTCGGGTTCATCATATTAATTATTTCTAAGATTGTTTAAATTTGACTTCAGCAGCTTGTAATTACGCTAAAGGTAGATGGGTTCCGGACAGTAGGCGACCTTTGTATTCTGGAAGCTGCAAGTATATACCAAGAAAGTTTGCATGTAGACGAGGCCAACGTAAAGATTTCTCTTATGAGGGTTATCGGTGGCAACCGAAAGATTGTGAATTGCCAGAGTTTGATAGCTTTGCATTTCTCAGAAGGTAGGCTGCTTTTGTTAACTTAATGGAAAGCAGGGGGAAAAAAAAAAAAGAAGAAAAAAAACATGTACAAACTTCTTTTCTTTTCCAATTAGTATCTTTTTTTTTTCCCCAAAACTATTTAAATTTGACGTTAAATATCTTATTAAATGTGAATTTAAATGAAAGAATTGCATAATTGGACTTAAACTAAGGCACATTTGAAAATTGACTTGTTTTGAAAAAAATTTAAATGCCATAACCTTGTGTCCAATGATAGATAATGTTAGTATCGAACGTTTAATGTATCATGACCGATAAATTATTAAAAAATAGGTTAAGTTTAAAAAAAGTTTACTAACATGGGTGAAAATTATAAATCCTCATTTTAAATAGCTTTATACTGCAGAATGCAGGAGAAAACAATTGCATTTGTTGGAGATTCACTAAGCAGACAGCAATTCCAATCTTTGATGTGCATGGCCACAGGGGGGGAACCCAGCCCAGAAGTTATAGAGGTTTCAAGAGAATATGGTCTCTTGCCCATTGATACAACTGATGGAACAATTCATCGCATGGGCTGGGCTTACAGGTTCCTGAATACAAACACAACCATTTTGCATCGGTGGTCAGAAAGACTCTGTCAAGAGGATCGTAGCATCACAAATCCACCGTACATTGCCATGCATTTGGACCGACCACCAGATTTCATAGAGCAAAACCTCCATCAATTGGATGTGTTAGTTCTCAACACAGGCCACCATTGGACTGGAGGGTTGCTTAATTCCCAACACGTCACCATTTACCTGAACGGAAAGCCCAATGAGAATCGTTATTACGATAGAGCAAACAACTCGAAGAAGTTTGTAGTGCATAATCTCGTAAGGTGGCTTGATTCGCAGCTGCCATCGCATCCGAAACTCAAAGTCTTCTTCAGGACCACGTCGCCAAGTCATTTTCTTAAGGGGGACTGGAGCACCGGGGGTAGCTGCAACAATTTGGTTCCATTGACTAGAGGAAGTGAAGTCTGGCGAGATGGATCAAGTGATGAAATGATCGAGTCCGCTGTGAATGGCAGTGGGATTAAATTGCTAGACATAACTGCTCTTTCTGATCTGAGAGATGAAGCACATGTAGCATATTATAATGAGAAAAATGATTGCGTCCATTGGTGCCTACCTGGTGTTCCTGATACGTGGAATGAAATACTTTTTGCACAGATTTAGGGGTAATTCATGGAAGAAAAATTCAGATTATCAGGAATCATTTGTGGCCTAATGATCTTTCTCTTTTATGTAGTTTCCAGCTTTGTTACTGCTCGGAGAAATATTATATATAAAGAGAGAAAGAGAATGATGAAAGTTTAGAATTATTAATTAATTAAAGTAATATTCTCTTCAAATACTTTGTGATCAATCCCTTCTTTAATCAAACTATAATATGAGTACATATAATGGTCTCCAATAATACAGTACTCATAGAGCATATATACTTTCATTTGAACTTGTGAGTATTATTGAGAACTTAAATACTATATATTAAACTTTTAAGTTAAATTGGCATTAAATTAAAATAAAAAATTTAATAATGTACCATGCATATTGAACATTTACTCACAATTTCAATGTTAAATAGTCTCTTAATAGGTATGGTTCAAACGTATTTATTATCACACAACAAAAATTCTCTAAAGCTTATTCCATTAGACAAAGGTTTCCCAAGCCTCGATTTTGATGATAATCTATAATATGTCACCAGATCAAGCTTAATACTTAATTAGAAAACAAATAGATAAAAATTAGTTAGCTGATTAAATTTAATCATGAAAAATTAGAGAAATTTTATTTGTTGTCAATTGGCATTATCAATGAACTCGTGTTTTATTGTAATTTGAGGACCTTTTCTCGCCGCAGAAAGAATGTAATTAATGAAAGAAACAGAAAGGGACTAGTATAGAGAATATTATATCAGAATTAATATAAAAGAATTTATTGAAAATATGTGTCAATATATTGAAACTTTGAAAAGGATTAAGAAAAAATATATTTACATTAGTTTTTTCTTCGCACATTAACGGGCTTTTCTTTTCAGTTTGATTATTATTCTTCTCATTACTTGGATACTACATTTGGAGACGGAACATGATCCCGTTGTTACCACTCATTTTTCATCCACAAACCAATCTGTAATTCCTTCTTCAGGCTAGTTTCCTAATCCATTCATCATTCATATATATAATTATATATATTTAATAACATCATTTAGTTAATTCCACATTGGGATATAAATTGGAAATAAAATTTAATTTAGAAGGAGTAGATTTATTGTTATCTATAAAATTCCATGCAAGATAAGCGTAATATCACATTTACAAAATTTGTATACAAACTGGTGTGACATTATCCATATACTAATATAAGGTAAAACCTCTCTATAGTGATACTCTATATTGGAATAACCTCCATTTAGTCATGTAAATTTATGGCTCCAATTTGGGCCAGTTATAAATAAGAATAAAGTCCACATTGTAATAAGTTATAATTTTTCTAGATCATGTCTTAAGATTTCACATAGTAATAATTATTTGTAAATTGCAAAAAATATATTTTATATTACATTAAAGGTTTAAGATAGAATATAATATTTTCCTAAAGTTGTTTGGTACAATCATTTATTCTTTAGAGTTACCACATTTTTGAACTTGCAAGTATGTAATAACTTGTTAACATGGACACCTTGTTGAAACCAAAATATTTCTGGCTTCTCAAGCATATTTAGAGCTTCTTGGCATGAAACCTTTCGCATTTTTGTACTATCATCCTCAAGATTATCTCCTTCCTTTTCTTGTCGAATTGCAGCAATGATTTCTTGTTCAGTTAAAGAATACACAACTTGTTGCTCATTTGGATGATTGAGGAAGACATTAATATCCATTCGATTAGTGTAGTAAAGTTGTCATAGAGAAGTGAGAGATCTCAATTGGCTTAGAGAAGTGGGAGATCTTGGTTGGCAGTAAGGAAGTGGGAGTTCTCAATTGGCTTGGTGGAGACAGGGATCGCGGTAGGCCTGGTGGAGATGGGGATCTTGGTTGATCTTCTAGGAGTGGGGGTACAATTGGGTGTTTTGTACCTTTTTCATGGTAAGGTTCTGACTCAATTTGATAAAGTTGGTGACATGCTGGGTTGGTGTAAGGTCGAAGGTTGATCCCCTAAAGTGTCTACAAAACTTTTCGCTTTACTGACCTCTAGTTTTTTCTGGCAAAAGTGAACTATGTTGGTATAGGGGTGATTTTGACTACTTCCTTATGACCAACATTTGAATATTCTCTTTCTCCTTGGTTGTGAACTAAGAATTGGGCTCTAGGACTAGAGAACTCCCTCAATCTGCATAAAGGTGAACAAAGTCAGGTGTATCAGGTGTTTCATCGATAGTAACCCTCCGATGTTCGAGTCAGTATAATGGGTGGATTTGGTGGTGAAACTCAGTCGATGTGTTTAAGAACAAGGCCACTGGTAGTGTGTTTGTAAAATGGTTTATGGGGAGCTTATATGAGAAGTGGCTCTTCATAATTACAAAGAACATTATCAGGAGCTTTAGCTTCAAAGAACCAGATGAGTTAAATTTTGATGATCAGAAGTGGATGGTGGAGTAAGTGAATAGTTACAGTGATATGATGTTGAACAATGACGAACAATGACCAAAATGATGAAGAAAAATAATGAACAGTGATGTTGGAACCCAACAGGCAGAAGTATGTTTGTTTTTTAGTTTGCTTAGGTTTTGTGCTATTTGCATAGAATGGAATGTTTACCTAATTTTGGGCCATAGTTGCCTTTTTATAGTCCTATCCTTTTGTGACCTAAATCATGTCTGTCAATTTTGGCAAGGTGGCATGATATTTGATGATTAAGAACCTTTCCCTATGTAGGCATCGCATTTGGAGTGGATGTCAACCTTTAGTCTTAAAGCCATGAGATGAAGCCATGAGATGTGGCTCATCTCGGTGAGGCCCTTTGACCGTGAGGCCATGAAATGAGGCTCATCTCTAGGGGACTTCAATTGTGAAGCCATGCAACAAGGCTCATCTTATGGGAGACTTCAGTTGTGGCCATGAGATGAGGCTTATATCATGGTAGACTTTAGCTGTGTGGCCATGTGATGAGGCTCATCTCATGAGAGACTTCGGTTGTGTAGTCATGAGATGAGGCTTGTCTCATAGGGGACTTCGATTGTGTGGCCATGAGATGAGGCACATCTCAAGAGGGACTTGGGTTGTGTGGCCATGAGGTGAGGCTAATCTCATAGGGGATTTTAGCTACATGGCCATTCGGCTTTGTGATCATGGGATGAGGTTCATCTCATGAGGGACTTTGGTGGTATGGCCATGAGATGAGGCTTGTCTCATGGGGGACTTCTATTTCGTGGCCATGAGATGAGGTTCATCTCATAGGAGGCTTCATCTATGTGGCCATAAGATGAGGCTTGTCTTATAGGGGACTTCAGTTGTGTGGCCATGAGATGAGGCTTAGCTCATGGGGGACTTCTGTTGTGTGGCTATGAGATGGGGCTTGTCTCATGGGGACTTTGATTGTATGGCCATGAGATGAGGCTAATCTCATGGGAGATTTCGGTTTTATGGCCATGAGATGAGGTTCATCTCATTGGGAACTTGATACTGGTCATGTGATCCGGGAAGTTGTTGGACTTGCTTACAAGCACTTCGTAACTATCTAGGAAGTGGTTGGTCTTAATGGAATGGTATTAGATACAAGGGGTTGGCATGTGGCAGTTACAGATTTTGGAAACTTGTTGGAGTAAAGAGGGTGTTTTAGTATTTCTCATGGGGGTTACAAAACACCATCTATAATAATGATGTCCAACTATACAGTAATTTTACTAATAGAATAATGATGTCCAACTATACATTAACTTTTATTCAGAATCTGAAAGGCTAAATGGTCTCTTAACAACTATGATTCAAACGTATTTATTATCCTGTAACAAAAATTCTCTAAAACTTATTAAATTAATCAAAGGTTTCCCAAGTCTTAATTTTGAGGATAATCAATAATAGTGTATAAATTGTAAGATACACTAGTCCTCTTCTTCTGATCTGCAACTAATTAAATAATTGTTCAAACCATAATATATATGTCCTAGATCAAGCTTAAAACTTAATTAGAAAACAAATATATGAAACTTAATTAGCTGATTAAATTTAATCATGAAAAAATAGAGACCACGTCCATATGTAAAAGAAATCATTAAAACGTTGATGGTTCATTTATATAATTCATGATAAGTACAAATTATACATAAGTTTTAGACTCTTATTATTTGAGTTTAATGTTGGTATCTTATTTTTCTCGTGTATTTTTTGGTATTTTATCGTTGGAAAAGCAAATCAATAAATAAACTTGAATTTTTCTGTAGGAACATGTCTTGGTATTTTGGGTATAACTTCTTCGTTTGATGTCAGAATAAGGTGATTCAAGTGGAGTTAGAAAGCTAAGAGAAAGACCTACAACTTTCATTTTTATGCATTTTTCATTTTCAAACCACGTTGGGGCATGGGAACCAATCCATGCCGGGGTGCTGAGTTTCTGGAATTTAAAATTTCTGGAGCAAAGAAACCACGTTGGGGCATGGTTACGTGGAAAAACATGATTTTAGCCTCTTTTTGTCATTAGGTCATTATTATTTAAAGAAAACATATCTTTAGGTCAAAAAAGAGGGAGGAGAGACGGCTACAGAGAGAGAACGAGATACCAAAATTCCCACAAGTTGGAGACAATTGTGTACAACAAGATCAAGAGATCTTGCTACTACATCAAGATTCTTATTTTAGTCTATTCTCTTAACTTTTTAATGTTTCCATTTAGATTTTCTTTTTGTTTTAATTTTATTATGAACTAAGGCTATGATGTAGCCTAGCCTATAGATTGTATGGATTGAATTTATTTTATTGGATTTCTAGGTTAAAATTCTGAGTGTTGATTACTATGCTTAATGCTTTATACAACTGATCATTGTATAATTGATTTATAGTTATTTGGTGATATTGAGAGATATTGCATGATAATTGAACCTGTAATCTCACACCATAGTCTACATGCAAGATAGAGATATTTGCATGGATTGTGTAACATAAATAGAATAATTCACTAATTTTAATGTGTTTGAAGTCTTTAAACTTAAGTTAGAGATAATTAATTCTGGGGTGCTCGAGAGGGACTCATAGATAGTATTAGGAATTATTTTTTTCAGAAAATAACCTTAGAATTCAATTAAAGTATGTTCATGAGATTAATCTAGATGGTGATGGTGAAATCATAGGCTTAACATCTTTTCATTATTGGCAGACTGTTTTAATTTAGTTTTTAATTTTGTCAGATACACAATCTTTGAATTTTTCATTGTCTAAATAGTAAAAAATTCTAGTTAAGCGTATTACTCAATTTATTTAATCCTTGTGGGATGATAACTCAGCTCACCGCTGTATTACTTGAAACGATTTCGTACACTTACAAATTTAACAACAATTCAAAATAGAACTTTAAGATCATTATTAAATATACTGAAAAGGATTGTTGGTGATGGTATAATTTTATAGGTTATCATATGACATTATCAATCACTTGTGATTTGTTCTAATTTGAGAACCTTTTCTCGAAGGAGAAAAAATGTGATTAATTTAAGAAACAGAAAGGGAAAACTATAGAAAATATTCTGTCTGAATTTATATAAAACGAATTTATTAAAAATATATGTCAAAGATATATTCACTTTGAAAAGGATTAAGAAAACATATGTACAAATGATTTTTTCTTATAATCAAATATTTCTAATTATTTGTCCATTTATGTATCTTTCAGTCAACTCAGTCAGTTTTAAATTTTTATAATGAGATTTATCTCTAAAATAATAAAATATTAATTAATAGCAAAATTTCATGACCAGATTCAAGAAGAAAACTAAATTCCTTTCCTTGTAACATTCATATGATCCAATCTTAAAAACTAATAATATTATGATTCGATATTACATCTATCCCTAAACAAACTTAAAGATTAAAGGATGGTAGACTGTTTATGATTCCATATCCTTGAGAAACAAAAAATTTGATATTATTGTTACGTGTAAAATTATATATCCAATGTTTATATGATTTCTAATTTTGTGCGAGGTTCAGCCCCTTATGCGTTGATACTATCTCTCAAAAATATATATCAAACCAAATTCTCAGGGCATACTTAAATTCATTGAATAAGTTATCGGGCACATCAAATCACTCGTTTCTATACATGGGTTAAAGATCAATGGCAGATCCAATGTGGTGACCTAGAACCCCTTATACAGGAGTCCCGAGGACTACTCAATAAAATAAAAGCAAATAAAATGTAAATAAAACGTTTTAAATAAAACATTTACACTTAAAAACATGGGTTACAAAATTTTTCCAACGCATAAATAAATAAATAAAAACTGACAACTCACTCTGTCTACACTGACACAATCCCCAAGGCTGTCTGAGATTCTCTATGTGATCTCCGGATCACCAATATCAGACTCCTAACCTCGAGTATCTATGGAGGAAGGGGTGAGCAACACAGCCCAGTAGAAATTTCTATAACTACACAGTTCTATAACATCATACATCAGACTACTCACACATCATACTCAATCATTCCAATACTCGCTCACACACATACCAATTTCAATATAAAAAATTTTCTCTATTCAATCACAACCGTCATTACACATGTGACATATCCACACATCTCGATCATTAGTCATATCCATGTATACCAATTTCTTAATCTAGTATTTTTCTTAGGCCTTGAATCAGTCGGCCACCTAAGGCCTAATAATCAAATCATATCACCAGTGTTTTTCTTGGGCTTCATATTGACTGGTCATCACAAGGCTTAACATTGTCATTATCTCAACAATGCTTTCTTTGGATCCCAAATCAGCCAGACCAATCCAAAGCTTAACACTGTACTCAATAAAGGGGTGTTTTCCTTGGATCCCAGATCAGCTGGGCCAACCCAAGGCCTAACACAAACCCATATATATATATATATATATATATAGTAATCACAAAAACATGCTAGTGTTTTCCTTATACCCCAGATCAGTCGGGCTCGTCTAAGGCCTAACACTATACGTATTACATACCTGGATCCTGCTCACAAGGCAAGGCTATTCCTATCACACTAGGATTCTGCTCACAAAGTAAGGTAATCCCTATTACACCGGACTATCGCGTATGTATTGGTCAGTCTCAAATACCATTCGTAAGTCCCCTCGGATCTCTATGAATCAACTAGGTCAATCTAGGGTTTGTACACATTACTATATACGTATCAACCCTCACATTACCGTACTCTCA
This sequence comes from Bursera cuneata, assembly GCA_026212285.1. Classification (NCBI taxonomy): domain Eukaryota; kingdom Viridiplantae; phylum Streptophyta; class Magnoliopsida; order Sapindales; family Burseraceae; genus Bursera; species Bursera cuneata. The sequence continues at coordinate 4,579 of JANLJB010030920.1, read as the reverse complement.
TTCCTGTATTCATGTTGCTCTTAGGTCCCATATACTGCATCTGACCCGTTCAAGATCCAACATACATCTCCAGTGTATGATCATTCTCTCATACACCTCTTGTCCACATGACCAGCATCATACACATCTAACTCATACCTTATTGCATACATGCACTCACATATCGTTCGTATATTATCTAGCTCGTCACACGTACTCACAGATGTATCATTCGTATCTCATCTATCTCGTCACGCAAGTACCTCCACACACCGTTTGTGCCTTATACGTCCTATAACTTGTGGGCACATACACATATCTCTTTTGTCTCACTTATCCTGTCATGCACGGGCACCGTATAACCCACGTCCCATCCCTCTCATCACACACATACACCCATATATCGTAATCCCTACCAGGTACACCTCCATGGCTTACTCACTCATATATGTTTTCCCCTGTGTCTCGATCATACCATAACCTATGTAACCCACGTAACCTGCGTACACCCTTGTACTATCAAAACCATACACACATTAACCCGTATCCCAACCGTCTCGTCACACACAATCATATATTCATACATAAATCAACAATAATCATACAACAATCAATCATTAACATACAAACACATTTGCATATTCTATTCTTATGCCATCGATTAATTAAATCAAATACATCATAAAACGGAATAGAAATGTGTAGAGAGAAATCCCAACCTTGATATCCGAACTATCACTTTCGAACCTCATTCTCTCTCTTTTCCTCATCTGTATCGTAAATTCATGCATCCCGGGTGTCCCGGGTGTCCCGGATGAGTCCTCAGAGTCACGGGATTAAAATATGTAAAATCAAAATTGGGGGTTAAAATGGTATTTTGCATCCTGGGGACGTTACTGTAAACTTATAAACTATACGAAAATTCATCAAGTGGGGGTGAGATTGCTAGCCTGAAAATCCTTAGGGGTCTTTACATCAAATTACATGGTAGGTGGTAAGCTGTCAAGATCCAAACTACAGAGGGGTTCCTGAAGAGGGGTACAGGTGCCAAAGCCTAAAGCTGCAGGGGGGTCGGTAATTATCCAATGGCAGCTGTGAATAGTATCCACTCACCGAAAAAATGATTGGCGATCGGGAATGCCAAACGGCCACCACCATCAGAATCATCTCGGTGAGCTGAGTGCAACGGCGCACCAACAGTAAGGCTAGATGGCGGCTAGAGACGGTAGATCAGAGAGGGGAAAGCCGAATGGTTCTTTCTATTTTTTTGACGATCCAGACATCAGACCGCCTATTGGGACCAGTTCAGGGATCCTCAGGCTAAGAGGAAGAGATCCCGACCTATGGCAGCTGCTATCGATGGCGGAGGAGGGAGATCGATGTTGACATAGCTGAATCTTCCCGACTTTGTTTCGATGAATCCAGGCCTTAGACCAGAGAATGGAGGTCACCACCATGACCAGTGTACCGAGAGCTTTCCATCGTCATGTATCTCGTCACTTAACTCATCGGGAATACGAAGCGTCACATGCGATGATAGTGAACGCTATTTTCTGACAAACAGGGGTATTTCTGTAGAGTTCTAAATGTTCTGGGATACTTTGTGTTTATATAGATTTTGGGTTTCAGGAGTCTAACTATAAATTTTTAAACCTTCATCGGTCATGAATCCCGACCTCGGCATCTCTTTGCCAACCCATCCTTATCTATTTCCTACTCATGTGACCCTCAAAACACCAATATCGGGCACTAAAGATGAAAAATCCAGGAGCCCACATAAAATTACATTTTAGTCCAAATCCCAAAATCTCCCGAATCTGTCCAAATACTTATATACACGACGTCATCATGTCTATGTCACCCCATATATGTAAAAAATATGTCATTTTACGATTTATAACTTTCAAATCTTTTACTCACATCCCTAAATCACTGTTTTTGAAACTCCAGGTTACCAAATCCAACCTATCACCTACTTTTTTCAACATAATTTATGAAATAAGTTGTGAACCTAATTGAGATCTCAATCCCTAAAAATACATTAATTAATCAAATGACTCGTAATTTATTAAAATTTTATAAACTTATGTTATGAAATATAATAAACAAGAAACAAATTTAAGTATGGAAATTTGGAAGGAAAGAAAAAATTAAGATCCAAAGTGTCGGATTAATATTCAACATGGATAAATTTATACTTTTCACTAAGAAAATTGGATATCATTCTTGTAAAAATAAAATATGTTAGAATTTTTTCAAAGATTTATTTTTGAATTAGGACTCTTTCTTGATCAAAACTATTTAAAACTTAGCTTTATTTATCTTATTATAGGTGTGAAAAATTAGATAAATAGAACTAAACTAAGGGGAACCACATTTGAAATTGATCGCTTTTAAAAAAGTTAGAGATCACTATCTTATATCCAACATCAGACAACATCTAACAGTTTTGAGTGCTCGAAAGGTCATAACGTTTACTTTTTCAAAAATGATTAAACTTTAACAAAATGCCCTCATATATTTCAAAATTATAAATTCTCAATTTAAATAGTTATATATTGCAAAATGCAGGAGAAAAAATTTGTGTTTGTTGGAGATTCATTGAGCAAATGGTAATTCCAATCTTTGATGTGCATGGCCACAGGAGGGGAACCCAACCAAGAAGTTATAGGAGTTTCAAGAGAATATAGTTTCTTGCCCATTAATACAATTAATGAAAGAATTCATTCCGTTGGCTGGGCTTATAGGTTCCTGAATAGAAAAACAACCATTTTGCATCACTGGTCAGAAAGACTCTGAAGAGGATAATAGCATCTCAAAGCCACCCTAGACTACCATGCATTTGGATCGACCATTAGCTTTCACAAAGCAAAACCTCCATGAATTGGAAGTGTTAGTTCTCAACACTGGCCACCATTGGAGTACATACTTGCTTAGTTCCCAACACATCACCATTTACCTGAATGAAAAACTTAATAAGAATCATTATTTAGAGAGCACAAATAATGCGAAGAACTATACAGTGCCTAATCTTGCAAGTTGGCTTAATTCACAACTGCCATTATATTCGAAAATCAAAGTCTTCTTCAAGACCATCTCACCAAAGCATTTTTATAATGGGGACTGGAACTCCAAGGGTAGCTACAACAATCTGGTTCTATTTGCTAGCAGAAGTCAAGTCTGGTAAGGGATCATCATGAAATGATCGATTTCATTGTGAGTGTTACTGGGATTAAATTGCTAGACATAACTGCTCCTTTTGATATGAAAGATGAAGTACATGTAGCAAAATGTAAAAAGAAAAATGATTGTGTTCATTGGTGCCTACCTGGTGTTCCTAATACATGGAATGAAAAACTTCTTACATAAATTTGGGAGTAACTTATAGCAGAAAAATTCTTATTATTAGGAATCATTTGCATGTGGCCTAATGATCTATCTTTTATGTACTTTCAACTTTGCTATTGCTCAGAGAAATATTATAAAAAATTACAAAGTTCGACAAAATTTAAGGGTGTGTTTGAAAACTAATCCGCACAAGAATTTTTTGATGTCATGACCTTTTACTCAACGTCCAATAACGTTCGATAATTTCCAATATCGGATGCTAAAAAATAGATAATATCTAATAGTCTAATGTTCGACGTTTAACAGCTTTTGGTCATCAGATATCCAATGACAGTGAACATCTAATAATATCTATGTGAAGCATCTAATGACAAATGGGTCATGACATTAAAATGGTTAAAAAAATTGGTTATTTTTAGTAAGGTTTCCTAATCTTAGTTATTTTTATAAATAACTTGTAATAGTATAGGTAAATTAAAGTGTACATATATATAAAGAGAAAGAGAGAATAATGAAAGTTTTAAATTATTAATTAATTAAAGCAATATTTTTCTTTAAAAACTTGCTGATCAATCCCTTCTTTAATCAAACTATAACATTAGTACATATAGTGTTGATGCCAAAAACTAGCACTAATTAGATTAAGGCATGTGAATGGTAAACTGGCATAGATGACGGTGACACCCTCAAATAGTAGCTTGGGATATATCAATTGGAGGTTCTTGGTTGGATTTGGGAAGTGGGAGATCTCGATTTGCTTTACTAAAGTGGGAGATCTCGATTTGCTCTACTAAAGTGGGAGATCTAATCGATCAAGGGAAGTGGGAGATTCAGTTGGCTTTGGGAAGTGGGATATCTCAATCAGCTCTAGGAAGTGGGAGATCTTAATCGGCTCATGGAAGTGGGAGATCTCAATCGGCTCAGAGAAGTGGGAGATCTCGATTGGCAGTGAGGAAGTAGGAGTTCTTGGGTGGCTTGGTGGAGAAAAGGATCTCGGTAGGTCTAGTAGAGATGGGGATCTCAGTTGGTATTTTAAAAGTGGTGTGTTGTTGGGTGTTATGCACCTTTTGCACAGTAACAGTTTGACTCCTTCTGATATAGTTGGTCACATGCTGGGTTGGTGTAAGGGCCAAGTTTGATCCCATAAAGTGTTTGCAAAACCTTTTCCTTTTACTGACTGATTAGCACTTAAAAGTGTACATTTATTATGAGCTTAAATAACATTTTTTACACTTTAAGTGCTATTAATTTG
>JANLJB010030919.1:0-37291 GCA_026212285.1 Bursera cuneata | reverse complement strand
ATCCAAACTTTTGTATCTCCAAGTTGTGAATTTGATCAATTAGATTTTGAATAAACCCTAAAAGAAGAAAATTGGCTTTTTAGGTCATGGGTTGGTTTACTAATACCCTCTTTGTTTACTTTATTGTTTCTGTCTTCATTGGGCAAAAAAATTTGAGGGGTTTAGAAAATAATCAAACTTAAGAGGGTTTACTAAAAGTGATAAAAAATTTAAAAATTTTTATTTATCTAACCAAACCGTTGACCTGTGGATCCTTTGATATTAGCCCATTAACTCATCATATATCTATTATATTTGGCTAGTTCGTTGACCCGTTATGAGCTAATGGATTGATGGGCCTATAAGTCAATGATTTGGCTAAACAAATTAAAATTTTAATTATTTTTTTTTTAATTCAACCCTTAAGTTTTATTGTTTCGTAGAATTACTGAAAAAACTTGATACTTAAGCATGAAACACATCTATGATTTGTCTATCCCGCCGCCCAAAAAAGAAAGACTTCCATTTCGTTTCACCGCACACAATCTCTTTGTCTATAAGATCAGAAAGAGCGGAGTTAATAACTAAGTAATTATTCATCTCGCTATCAGTGGTTGACTATTTTTAGGCTAGATGATGACGGAAAACCAAAGCTTTACCTCTTGTTTAAGTGTGCCTTCTTCTCCAAGGTAAACTGAGTCAAAGTCTTCGAAATCAACCATTAATATAGTACAAATTTAATCTTCAAGTTTATTTTCCTTACAAGAAAGAATATTTAACCAAATGTTGAAGTCAAATACTTCATGCGGATAATGAAAAAGTAGTAACTATATATTAAGCACAACTTTGAGTGTTATAGCCATCAATAATTCCAGGTTCAGAATTTGAATTCAAAGAATAAAATGGATAGCTTTGTCTTATATTCCTTATTGATCTCTTCATTGATGTTTCTCCTATATGGTGTTGCAAGAGTTTCCTACTCCATTTGGTGGAAACCCAAATGGCTAGAGAGACAGTTGAAGCGGCAGGGAATTGCAGGGGGGCCTTACAAACTGCTGATAGGAGACATGAAAGAGTTTATAAGATTGATAACTGAAGCATGGTCCAAACCTATAAATATGAACCACCGGATCGTTGAGCGTGTAGATCCTTTCACTCTAAACAATGTGCAAAAATATGGTATGGTGCATGCTAACTCATGACTTTATGGTATGTTCTGAAGTTACTAGTAGGTGGTTCTCTAAGGATAAAAATTCTTTTGTTGTGTAAACTGCAGGGAAAGTATCATTGTGTTGGAGTGGATCAAGTCCAAGGCTGATCATCTAGGACCCAGAATTGATGAAAGAGGTGCTCTCCAACAAGCAAGGCCACTTTCACAAGCCACCTCTAAATCCTATTATTCTCATTCTATCAAGAGGACTGACAACTCTTGAGGATGAAGAGTGGGCCAAGCACAGAAGGATGATCAATCCTGCCTTCCACGTTGAAAAATTGAAGGTTCATTCTTCACTTTTACTTTTCACCTCAGCCCCTTTAATTAGTTAAGCCCAGTAAAATTAGTAAAATGTTACACTAACATAAGCTTTAACGTTAATAGCTTTCAATAACCTAAGGGTTCAGGAGTAACAGTTGTGAACTTATATATATATGCTTAAAAAAAATCATAAAACCTCTATGTTTGTTTTGCTTCCAATAGGTAATGGTCCCAGAATTCATAACTAGCTGCAGAAACATGATAGAACATTGGAAGAAGATGATTAGTGATGACGAAAGTTGTGAATTAGATATGTGGCTAGAACTCCAGAAACTCACTGCGGATGCTATTTCTCGGGCAGCTTTTGGAAGCAGCTATGAACTAGGAAAAAGAATCTTTGAACTTCAAAATGAGCTGATCAAACTAACTCTTGAAGCCATGCAGACATTGTACATTCCAGGACTCAGGTACATTTCCATCATCAATTATTACATCAACTCCATATCTTTCCTCGTTTTGGGTTAGTGTATCCAAATCTATGTTTTAATACCATAAATGATAAATCCAATCCCAACGTGTATTAATTAAGCCTTTGATATCTACTTCGAAGAAGATTTGGTTTCATCTTGACAGAAGAGTAACAGTTTCGATCGACTCTTTTGTATAGATTTATTCCAACAAAGAAGAATCGGAGGAGAAAGCAATTGAACGCAGAGATCACAGCGATGATAAGAAATATAATCCAAGCAAAAGAAGAAGCGATTAAAGATGGACAATTCAGGGCTGATGACCTGCTAAGCCTGCTCCTGCAGCATAATAACCAAAACATCCAACAAGAAAATGCAAGCAGCACAAGTATTGGGATAGTGATAGAGGAATGCAAGGTTTTCTACCTTGCTGGCCAAGAAACTACCGTAAGCTGGCTAACCTGGACAATAATAGTCCTAGCCATGCATCCAGACTGGCAAGAAAAGGCAAGGCAAGAAGTTCTACGAGCTTGTCAGAAGAATGAACCTGATTATGGAGCTATAGCCCACCTCAAGATTGTGAGTATTTCTCTCCCACTGCTTTATGGCTGACAATTCTGAGAGACCACAAAAATGTTGTCCGTCTCTTCAATGAATTGACATAACTAATGTTATTTTACTTTCCCGCAGGTGCCAATGATACTTTACGAAGTGCTAAGGTTGTATCCACCAGTAATTGCTCAGTATCAACACACACATAAGAAAACCAATGTAGGAGAAATCTCTGTTCCTGCTGGGGTAGATATAAATCTGCCTACACTGCTCATTCATCATGATCCTGGGCTTTGGGGTGATGATGCAGAAGAATTTAACCCAGAGAGGTTCTCTGAAGGAGTTTCCAAGGCGTCTAACGATCAACCAGCATTCTTTCCTTTTGGTTGGGGTCCTCGGACCTGCATCGGCCAAAATTTTGCAATGCTTGAAGCAAAGGTGGCTTTGGCTATGATTCTACAAAATTTCTCATTCGAGCTCTCACCGTCCTACTCTCATGCTCCTCATACCGTTATGACTCTTCAACCACAGCATGGGGCTCAGATTATTTTACACAAACTCTAGCTTTAAGCTTAGCTTAGAAGTAGAAGATTATGAAAATCAAATTCAAAATAAAAGTATGTTGTGTGATACTTTTACGAGGAATATGGTTTCTTTTAAGAGGTATAAAAAAAGAAGAGAAAACAATTTTTTTTGTTGTTTCTCGTAATATCAAACTCTTTTCAGAATAATGTGATATGAAAAACTTGAACCTTATCTACATTTTTTTTTCGTTTTCAAACAAAAGCACTTATTCAATCAAGTTGTACAGGMCCTCAGTTATCCTCTGTGTACTACTTTTCTGATGAGCTCTGTAGTCATCATTCATTCATAGCAAATATTCTCATTGTTATAATTAATTTATCATATTTCGTTAGTATCTGACTTATGTATTAAGTGATCGGTTCCGAAGAATTCACTTGAATGATTTTACATGATTCATCGATTACCATATTGAGAAAATTCCTCTTTGTTCATATTTTGAGCAAAATAATATATATATATTTGATTTATTTAATTTTTCTTTCAAGCATTATCCAAAAGCTTCTAAATAAGAATGTTATACAACCCTAAGCTACACTCCTACATTTTTTTTTAGTTCTTCATGTCTCTCTTTGCCCTTTGAATCTATCAATTTATCAGATTCATTCATGTATAAACAAATTTATGAAGTACATGAGCGAAAACCATCACAAATCACCAAAATTGTTTAAAATGGAATCCATGTCCGGAGTCAAGATAGCACGCTTGCTAAGCTCCCCAACAACGCAACAATTCTTTTCTGCAGTATTAATAGCTGCAACATCCTGGGCAAACATACAATCCAAACCTGGGGTAACCTGCAAACATTAAAAATTAAATATAAATGATACTTGACAGTGAATGTATAGTATTTATTAATTTTGCCTGTAATTGGATAAAATAACAGGTGTACTTTGAAGTAATATCAGGAGGGTTTTAACGTTTTATGCTTTATTTCATGATATAATGCAAACAAGTCTATATGCTTATAATAAAATGAATTTCCATAAGCATCCCTTGGTCAAATTGTGAAGTGTACTCACATCATAAACGGTATCACCAAGCTTCAGCTTGACAGCACCACTCCTGTATACTAGCATTTTACCCATAAGCCCGGCTGGTAGCTCATTCAAACTACACATCTTCTCTGTAGCACGTGTACCCCTGTTTGGCTGTGCGCTTCCAGTTGCCTCCCGGCCATCTGCTGTTGCTGACCGCTTGTTCATAGGCAGTGTTGGTGGTAATTGAAGAAAAAGCATACTTGGTTCCACATCCTCCTCCTGCCAACCAATCCTTAGAGAGTATCACAAAGAAACTACGCATATGGTACTATTTAATCTTTATTTGTCATGTTTTACCGACCATTAGACCAAGCTCTTCTGCTGGCATCGTTGAACTTTCATCATAATCTGTGACTTCTGAAGCCTCCCCAAATTCCTCCTCATCAAGAAGTTCTACAATTAATAGAAGCAAGTTCAATTAGTCTTGTAGTTCAGTAATCCAATCCAATTTTCAACATGACACTATGCGAGACCTCAAACTCTAGTAAAAGAAATAACAGAAGCCAAACATCTGTAAGACAATTTAGTTGGGTAGATAATAGCACCCAAGTCCATTAAAAACCAGTAGAACATTCAAGGCAGAATATTTCAGTATCCCGTTAATTTTAGTTAAGTAGATCTTTTCCTTACAACACACCTGGATTGCCTGAATATGGTCTCCTAAGGGGTAGACTTACAGGATAATAACTGTAATAATCCTGCAGCATTGAAACAGGAAAAACTAAATAAGTACAAACACACACAAAGAGATAGAATTCAGTTTGAGAGCAGGAAACCAGCAATCCTGCAAAGTCACATGAGTTTATGAACCTAGTCATGGTTTTCCCTACCCATGGTTCTTTGTATTCTTTCTGCTCCCTCAGGCCTGGGGCATGAGCACCACCTGCAGAATCATCATTTAACCGTAATGTGCTGGAGGCAACTTACTAGCAGCTTAGAGTAGAGAGTTGTCTAAGGATAGCATACCACTAAAAGCAGAACTGCTACCACCTTTCGACACACCATATGATCTTATAGAAGTTGACGCACCTCCATAACCAAATGCAATTCGTGAAGGTGCAACTGCATGTTTTAAGATAAAAGAATCAAAAACTAATCTAACAGAAACTGATGATTCAGACATATACATGATGTTCCCCAAATTCCATTGTTTTTCAGTACAGTTTTGCATAGAACGCAAGTAATAACTTGTCCACGATTTATTGCCACAATTTCCAGGCATTGTCCCAGCATCAGTAGATTAAGCAGATACTTAGAGAATACTTCATTAAGTAGAAACCAAAGTACTCAATGGATCCAAATTTAAACTAAAGACTGATAGATCAATTTGGTTTTACAATCTATAATGTGCAACAATGAAGAGAGAGGACAGGGTTCATCAGGGTTAATTCCAAACGGTGATGCATAAATATATCCAAAACAGGGAAAATATCTATCAGTGGAGAAACTTCCGTTCGGTTCTTGAAGTAATAAATCATAGAATGTGTGTCTCTCACATATTAGGACAAGCTCAATCACCCCTTGAACACAAAGGAAATATACATTAAATAAATAATGCTGTTGTAGCATTACTGATATAGAGTAGAACTTCACCAAGCCAAATATTAGAATCCAAATTCAAATCCACTTGAGACAAGGCTGCATATGGTAGAAAAAAGAAAATAGAAATAAATTACCTTTGTTTTCAACTTTAGGCTTGCCCCTCACAGAACCTTGCTAAAGAAAAAGAAAACCAAAATATAAGATCATAAGAACACAAGATTTTAAACTCGAATAAATGTAATAAACACAAAAATGATTGACAAACACATTTTCATTGAAACGCCGCAGCAAATCCATGGCCTGAGCAGTATCAGCATTCTCAACCACTTCACTGCCAACAGCATAAACACAACTTAAAAGAAGTCACAACAAGAAGTGGTGGTAAGCTCAATGCCGATTAAGAAAATTACACATACGTTTTGACTTCAACCTTCGGCGCCCGGCGAGGTTGAGCTTTTGGTGCATATTTGATCTGCAGAAAGCTCAAGGCAATTCATCAGAAAATGCAAAAATTAACTAAAATGTTCATGTACGATAAAAAAACAAACCTTTCTGGTGACATTTGGTTTGGCAGAAGGTTCTGGCTCCATCGGACAACGAGTAGTTAATCAACAACTAGATGATCATGCAGAAAATAAAATGAACAATTTAACGTGAAGTTGTCAAGCAACGTGAGAGTAACATATATATCCATCAATGAGATTATCAACTTCTCAATCTTCACATCATCATCATCATCATCAATGATGATCAATCTGATCTGCGTTATTAGTTTAGTGTAGAGTATAACGAGAAGAGAAGGTGGTTCCGATGAGATGAAGTTCAAGTTAAAAACAGAGTAGAAGTTGTGTAGGCTAACCTTTCTAATAGAGCAAAGTTGGGAGAGAGCGTGAGAAGCAGAGCAGCTAATGAAAGAAAGCGGCCAGCCCACGGGTGGTGTCCTTGTCAAACCTCGTATTTATAATAAAACCTAAATTTAGGCAGTTGCGTTTTGTTAGACTCCACTATTCTTTTTTTTCTTTTTAATTTGTAATTCTTCAAAGTTACCAATTTACCGTTGCATGGTTTGCACAATAAATTATCTTACTATTATAAGTTACAAAGAGAAAATTTTATCTAACTGCAAATCCAGTATAGGTCCTTCTAATTAAGAAATATTACATCAACATACAGGAGAATAATAAAAGTAGATTAATATATATGTATACATAAAGGAATAGTAAAGGGAGTGGATTTTATATACAATTTTTTTGTCTCATATGATATCTGGAWTTTTTTTTTTTWTTTAATAAGTATTCCCACCCTTCRTCCAAATCGTTTTGGATTRGATTTTYYGAAAATAATATGAGAAAATATATAAATAAAAGAATATGAAAGATTTAGAGAATCTAATTCTTTTCGAGATGTTATTTCTCGGAAATTAAGTGGCAAGTTAAACCTAAAACCCCTTTATACACTTATATGCTCTCCCACAAAATTCTCTTGGTGCATCTCAAACATGCTGAAGCTAGATTTTATAAGATGAAAAAGTAATCAATTTAATTAATTATAAGCAAATATTAACTTTAGTGACTGCAATTATTGGAGATTTACCTTACTCTTATCAAAAGGTTATTTATACGGAATCCTGGAGAGTTCTTCCATTGACTCAGTGTTTACTTCGAGGAAAACACAAGGATGATTACGTTAATTTAAACAAAGAGTCTAGTGCCCGGCAGCAATGGCTCAATGGCCTATTGTTTAAAATGGCCCACATTTAACATTCACCATTTCCGTTGCTCACTAACAACCAAATCAGCTTTTCTATTATGTTTATAAGCTATTTCAATTGCTGAACCAATCAAATGCAAGCAAAAGTCTTCAAATTCCATTTTGTTGTGACCAGCTTTCACAGTTTTGGCTACTATCTCAAGAGGAATGCCCTTGATTTGAACATTTAGACCAAAAAGATCCAAAAAATGCAAGAGGTGAGGCTTAGATACCGGATTTTTCAGTTCAGGGGCCAAAAAACCTAGTAATACAGTAACATACATGACAAAAATCTTATAATGTACTTCCTAATTTCTCACAGCTTGTCCACTTTGAACCGATGCAATTAGTTGAGCCATAACAGTAGCATACTGAACTGCAGTGTGTTGCGAAGTATAGTGGTCTAAGAGGGCATACTCTGTAAAATTAGGTTCCATGTGCATAAAATGACCGGGCAATGACCTTTTCGACAGCGCTTCTTGCCATATATCAAGAAAATCTTCCATGACGTATCTGGATTTCTCAATTGAAGAAATAGGAAGGTACTCCACCTACAAGAAACAAGCAACTTCAATTAGAACGAAGTAACAGTCGCATCATGAAACCTTTTACTCTGTCAAGCCTGAGAATGAATAAACATAAGAGCTGCAAGGCATGGAACTACAATCTAAAAGCATGGAACTTGCCATATACAAGAGTCTTTCATATAGCAGAAAACACTACTAATCATTCGTTCCTTCTCCCACCTTGCAATGACCAATCAATTTAAATTTCTTTACGAGGATTGTCAAATCATAAAAGCCTTAATGGCAAATCAAAATGAATTGAGGACTTGTTTATTTGGTAAAATAATGCCTGTAAAGTGCTTGCATGGCAAGTTCAAAAGACAACCTACTGGTAAACGTGACCTGAGTTTAATATCCATTTCAGCTACAGTTCCAATCTCTACAACATGCTCTAACCAAAGCTGTTAGATAGACAACGTTCGTCATGCATCACAACAAAACTAATTGCACAAGTCAAACATACAAATCAAAATGCCAAAAACGATCTGCAAAAAAACTTAATATCTTTACAGCTCTATATGGTGTGAAGATACAAACTTCAACTCATACAGATCCTAACAGAAAAATCAAATCTCCAAAGCAGTTATAGCCAAATTCATCAATCAACAATAAGGCTTTACCACAGTATGCCACAATATGCATCAAATTTCTGAGTAAATATGGAGAAATTAAATCCAGATATTGCTACCAGAATCAATGTTACCATTTGAATTAGTTGTTAATGCTCATCAGAAATATGATATCTAAACTCAGTTATAAAAAAGCTATGTAAGCCACTAAACAGCTAAGAAAAACATTTCAAATTCATGCAAGCCAAATACCTCCATAACTATTCCTCTCAAATTTTCAGAATGAGTAGGCACAACTTTTCCCACTCTCAATTGGAAGTCACCCAATTGATACTGAAACCCCTGCATAGATCATCACACACTTAACATACAAAATAAAAAAAAAAAAGAAAAAAGAAAAATTAATCTTTATAAATCTTGGAAGAATAATTGAAAATAAACCTCAAAATTAAGCGCCACTCGCATTTTGTAAGATTGTAACTTCTCCATTATATTCTGAATGGTGGAATCGGCTTCCAAAACGATCCGCTGACCCCGTATTACGAAATAATACTTGTTTGGCTGTTCTGGAACTAAAATCCCCAGAAAATCTCGCGGGAATTCCCCGGCTAGTGACTGGTCTGATTGTAATTTTTGTTATAAAAATACAGAAAATTAAAAAATAAAAATCAATGAAAATATCTAATAATTTGTTTTTTTTTTTTTTTTAAATACCTCGTAACATAGGTTTGTAGAAGGTAAGAGTAGCTTTCCAGCGCCCTTCCTTCACTCCATTGATGCTCTCAACGCACTGAGTGACTTCGTTTAGGATTTGACTGTTGACGCTCGCGCCTGCATTTGGTTGCCAATGCAAAACCCTAGACGACCAATTTAATCCAACCCATCAATTTTTTATTTTCGTATACAAATGTGCTAAAAAAAAAGGAAAAAATCATTTACCATTTTATGGGCATCGTTATATAGCTGGTGGCAGTAAAACTGAGATTTAGAAAGCCAGAAAGCGCGAGCTGATTTTATGAAGATGTGAGCTCGTAGTGATCGTTCGTGCCCGTAGTAAGGTGCTGAGAGTCTGAGAGCGACGCATGGACTTAAAACGTTACCGTTTAGACTTTGGATGGACTCTGAATCTGACAGTTAAATATACATATTTTTCTATTTTATAATTTTAATTAATTTATTTTTTTTTCGAATTATTCTCTTTAAATGTTATCAATATTTGTCGCTTTACATTATAAAATTCGCGAGTACAGCTTACAATATTTTGTAAGAAAATAATCACCTGCCTATTAAAGCATGGAGTATTTGTATTTTGTAATTTATATTTTATGTCCAAGTTACAAGAAAAAATGTTTTTTTTTTTAATTGATAATCCGTAAAAGGGTTATGACATAAGTGATTACAAAACAACGGGCTTATTTTAATTTTGTAACTGAAAATGGGCTGAACAAAAATTTTCCCAAAAAAAAAAGAAAGTAACAGCTATTATTATTATAAATGGTTTACTGCAGCAATCTTAGTCCCGTTCGAAGTTCACTGCAATCTGCCATTCATGGAAGCTCTGGCTTCTTAACGAAGGCTCCAAACAAGTACAGAGACGAAGAAGAAGATAAGCATAGCTAGTTTGGTTAGGTTTTCGTTCGGTATAAATTTTGGTTCGTGAATCGAGCAATCAAATTCAATGGCGTGCGTGTACATACCAGTGCAAAACTCGGAGGAGGAGGTGAGAGTGGCGCTGGATCAGCTCCCTAGAGACGCCTCTGATATTCTTGACATTCTCAAGGCCGAGCAAGCCCCTCTCGATCTCTGGCTCATTATAGCGGTACGTTTCGTTTTCATATGTTTGCACATTGAGCGTCCGCTGCTGCATATTGTGATTCCGTATTCAATTAGTGGATTTTTCGGGCAGAGTAAATTTTAAGTGTGCGGCGAAAATCTTATGTGGAGTCTGATAATAATTGGTTTTGGAGGGATTTGGTACACGCTCAAGATGATGGTTGAAGAGAGCTGCAATGTGTGTTAGGTTTTGAATAAAATCTTTTGAGTTAAATAAATTTGTAGTTGTTTTACGTTGAAATTTGTATTTTAAATGATGCTATGGTGATTTTGTGGAGTAGAGCATTCTGGGATACAATTAACAAACAAATAATTTCATTTTTAACGTTTCATCTGAATTTTATTGACATTGATGCAGCGGGAGTACTTCAAGCAAGGGAAAGTTGAACAATTTCGGCAAATTTTGGAAGAAGGGTCAAGTCCTGGTATTCCTTCTTTTTCTTGTTTGGGACTCATTTACTTATAATTTGGTTTTGTCTAAGAAGGTAGACAACGCAAGTCGGTCTGTGGTTCTAAATTGGTTGTAGTTGTAATTGTGCCTTAATGTTTATCATATTAGGAATTAAAGTGATTTTCTTTGATTGAGGATACCTTATCATTTTCTTTTTCTTGCAGAAATTGATGAATATTATGCTGATGTTAGATATGAAAGGATTGCCATTCTAAATGCTCTTGGGGCTTATTACACATACCTTGGAAAAATTGAGACGAAACAGAGAGAAAAGGAAGAACATTTTATTCTCGCGACACAATACTACAACAAAGCATCAAGAATTGACATGCATGAACCTTCTACTTGGGTTGGGAAAGGTGAGAGTTGTCGGCTTTTCTTCTGTTTTCAGATACTTTCTTAAGACAAATTGAACTAGATCTTAAGCTCATAGGTTTTTCGTAAGGTCGGCAAAAATGTCCATTGGATATTCTTTTGCATTGGGTTTTGCAACTGAACCTTTTTTTTGAATGACGTCTTAAGATCTAGTTTGGTTGTTAGTAATTCATTTTAAATGGATTTCTAACAACAGGTTTTTCTTGCTAGTTTATGTGCTGCAGTTGTTAGGTTGAACACCTCTTTAGTTAGAAGTTATATACAATAAAATTTACTGTGGATCTGCGTTAGCAGTTGGTGATATTCCTATTTAAATTGATATTTTCACTTCAGAGTTCTTTCTCTAATGCATTCATGTTGTTTTTTGTACTATATGTGTCTTAACCTTTGCATGGTTTAATTGAAGCTTGATCGATGATATATGGTTCTATATATATTTTATTTTGTTGTGAAGCTTATTTAAAAAATATATATATATATACACTACAACGTCATGCATATTAAAATATTTGATTTTTTTGGAGTTTTAATACCTGCATTCTCTCCTTTCCTAATTAAGCTTTTGGGAGTACTAGTGTCTCATAATGGTGTTGGAATCAGGTTAAATGCAAGGTCTTGTGTTTAAATTCCATTCTATTAGTTAAATTATTTGCATTTGAATTTCATGTGTTTGTTTTGTGTGTTTGGATCCATATAACAAGTTGCTGAATTAATTTTGGCCATGCACGGGGTGAGCCATCCACTACTTTTAAGCCTTTTTGTAGAAGCTTAAGCTTTTGAGATTAGCGGTGTTAGGTTTTGACGTACAGGTTGTGTGTTTCCTGGACTTAATATTTTACATCTAGCCTCTTACAATGTAGTGTCAATTCTCTTGAACAAGTCTCTGAAGATTCTTGATTGCTCGTCATATTTTAAAGGGTCAGAAGGTGTTTTGGTTAAAGGTTGACTAACGTTTTGGATTACAACTGATGGTTTACTTAAAAACTTCAGTACTTGTTTATTATCTACAGGTCAACTTTTACTGGCTAAGGGTGAACTAGATCAGGCATTGAGTGCATTTAAGATTGTGTTAGAGGCAGATCGTGATAATATTCCTGCTCTTTTGGGCCAGGTATTAAAACTGTTCTTCTTGTCAACGTAGTATCTTTATTGTTATACGTTGTTGGAAAGCTTGCTCTGCTTGCAATTCTTAATTTCTTATGGCACTATCTGTTAATGACAATTGTTGATAATTTGAAAAAGGTTCCCATTTTCTATGCATAGTGAGGAAATTAATACTTAAGCATATTTGTGCTTCTTTTTCTTGCAAGTGATTTACTCTGGATTGTGCAGGCATGTGTTGAGTTTAATCGTGGACACTATTCTGATTCGTTAGAGTTGTATAAGGTTAGTTATTTTGTCTTAGTGGATGCCATTTAAACTAATGCGTACTCTTGCAGGCTGAGGCATTTAACGTAAATATGAATTGAAAGGGCTCATAACCAACACTGCTTAATATTATACTGTAATATTTGAAGAAATGTTTTGACTCATGAACTCAAATTTTAATATTTCTGTTAATTTGTTATTTATGAGGTAAGAGGGCCTTGCAAGTGTATCCTAATAGTCCTGGAGCTGTAAGACTTGGAATAGGTCTTTGTCGCTATAAATTGGGCCAGTTTGAGAAAGCTCGACAGGCTTTTCAGCGGGCTCTGCAGGTAGTGATATTTACTGATTGTATATGTGTTGAGTATCTAGTAGTCTGCTGCAGCAGCTTTGAGTTCATGAATGATTCCATGCCTATATTTTCACAATTCTACATCTGCAGTTAGATCCAGAAAATGTTGAGGCTCTTGTTGCACTTGCAATTATGGATTTGCACTCAAATGAAGGTAGGTAGTTTTTGATTTGTTATATTATACGGTCTTGTCATCATTTCTTAGTCCATGCTTATTCTTTAATCTGAACAATCTAACTTGATGTATGTTTTAGCCATCTGATTCTGATGCCATATCATATATACAGCTTATGGAATTAGGAGTGGAATGGAAAGAATGCAGAGAGCTTTTGAAATATACCCCTACTGTGCCATGGCTCTGAATTATCTAGCAAATCATTTTTTCTTCACTGGTCAACATTTCTTAGTTGAGCAACTGACTGAAACAGCACTGGCCGTGACCAATCATGGACCAACAAAGTCACATTCTTACTACAATTTGGCAAGATCTTACCATAGCAAGGTTTGAAATGTCATTATAATATGATTCTAAAAAGGTGTGTTACTGATGGCATTATGTGGTGGAATATATGTGTTTATCTGTGAATTTAAATTCACTCATTAAGGAAAATACGTGGAATAAATGCAAAAGAAATCAAGCTGCCCAAGTGACTCTATGTACTTACAACTTTCATTTGTGTAATCTAGTCAGCCACAGCCACAAATTTATCCTCCATTCTAGATATCTCTCTAATTTTTTCTATATGCCCCTTTGCCTTGCATTTTGTTTTTTCATGGATATGTCTTGAAGGCTCAAACATGAACTGACAACTGATGTTAGTTTCCTCTGGCCTGACATGATGATCAATTCTAAGGCCCCATCTTGATCTTGATATTTATGATGCTCTGATATTCCATATTGATAACCGTATTGATGTCAAATTATTTAATCTGACGGCCTACCAGGTGATATAACCAGAACGTATTAGTCATTTGCTAATTTAATTTACATGAAGATATTCCTTTCTTTCTCTTCGTTCTTGATTTTATGATTCTTTCCTTCTCCTTCCAATAAATGTAGCTCTAGTATCATCAGGTTACTCAAGTCTTATATATTATGTTGTTTTTGGTCACTCTGACTACTGATGGCAGTAATGCCAATTTTCTTTACTGTAGGGGGATTATGAAAAAGCTGGGCTCTACTACATGGCATCCGTCAAAGAAATTAATAAACCCCATGAATTTATATTTCCTTATTATGGTCAGTCCATCTCCATTCCTACATGGTTTACATACTGTTCACAATTTCTGATATACATTAGCATAGTAGCTATACTGTTTATTCCTCTTTTTTTTTTTGGGTTGGGGGGGGGGGTGGTGGGGTTGTTCAAATCAAGTTACTAGAATACCGTTTTTATTAAAAATACTATACATAATTTGATAGCAATTTTGGTTTATTGAAGTGTCAGGTGAACAAAAATACTTAAAAAGAGTTATCCTAGTATCACTACTCACCACCATTACCTACTCATTTGTTGTGGTTAAGGATGACTTCATTAAATACATGCAAGATAATTAAAAGAAAGATGAAAATAAAATTCATCCACTAGTTGGCCCTTTACATCTGGTTATTTTGCCACTTTTTTCTTAGTCTTTTGTTTTGGGTTTCTTTTCTACCTTCTTCTTGGGTTTAATGTTTCTAGAGTTCTCCTGCTGTTTGGTATGGAGTCTTCATATTTTTTTCATCATTTTCTTTTAATTATTTGTTTGTTGGATGCCTCATGATTTTATACCTTGAAGCATGATAGGATGTTTTGGACTTGGGAGACTATAAAACATTTTGTTTCAGACTTTATCTGTGTACTATTTTGGATTATATCTAATGAAGTGCAAAATATCATTTCGGTCCAATATTATGGTATATTTCACTTTAGCAATTTTAATTCAAATACATTGCAGCATTGTCATAAGTTAGGCTCATCATTTGTTATTTTGCTTTCAGTACTCCCTCTAATAGTAATATTGATTGTCTGGCACAGGCTTGGGACAAGTTCAACTGAAGCTTGGTGATTTCAGAAGTGCACTCACAAACTTTGAAAAAGTTTTGGAGATTTACCCTGATAATTGTGAGACATTGAAAGTGAGTGAACTTGGCAGTTGCCATTTATGTATAACTTGTAAATCTATCTTGATTTCTTGAACTTTCTTTCTGGTTTTGATAAGTTGGTTTTCTTGTCCTGCAGGTTCTTGGTCATATATATGTTCAGCTTGGGCAGACTGAGAAGGCGCAGGAACTTATGAGGAAGGCTGCAAAAATTGATCCACGTGATGCTCAGGTAATTCATATTTTTTTTCTATTAGAGGGGTTTCAAATTTTGATCTTTTCTGATTTTGACCTTGATATATTGGGCCATCTGAAGATACTTCTTTGAGTGAAGGGTGTCATTGGTGGTTCACATCCCTGAAAATTCATCTCTCTTTATAATCTTATTTTGCTTCCATGCTATGATGGCTTTACCTTAGCATCATGGATAATTAGAGAGCAGAGTATGCATTTATGTCTGACTGATATAATCCATAGTGAAGCAGCATACTCAAATTATAATGCCTTTAGGAATGAGTTGAAAATTCGTCTTTCAAATTAAAATTGTAAACATGATAACAAACTTGGGTATCTATAAGTTTGATGAATTTTAGTGAAAGATGAGATAAGGAGTGTGTTCCCGTGATTGAACTTTTGTAAAGGAAGCTACTTTCAGTTGTGTGCAACGTCTAACAATACTAATTTGTTCATTTCTTGTAAAATATGGAGTGGAAATTGTTTCTTCCTTTTTAGCTTGGGTGCTTTAAAATAATTTATGATAGTTTATTAAGGCATACATAATCATTTCTTGGTTTCCTCTCTAGCTCACTAAGAAAATCTTTTTCTTAAAACTTGTAGGCCTGTTTATATTTCAGCTAAACTGCAGGGGATATCAGTGAAACTTATCTTAATATCCAGTAGTTCTTAATATACTGCCTGAATCTTACATTGTAATGAATCACGAATTTTAGGCAGTCTAATCTTCAACTTTTCAAAGTAGCTGGTCTAATGAGTCTAAACATTGGTGGTTTTTTATTTTTATTTTTTTTAAATTTATTACTATTTTTTTAAAGCATATAACTGAATAGAAAATTGCTAGTAAAATCTAGGTAGTCAAAAGTTTAAGTTCTAAATTGAAATCTGTTTCTGGGGTAATTCACCAGATGAGGAACTGCAGCCTGCACCTGTATTCCATGGTACTGCACAATTTTGTTTGTTATAATGAATAGGATTTAACATATAATCGTAACCTGGTTACGGTTACAATATCCTTCAAGTTGTGTTCCTACATTTACAAATGATTGCAATATATACATTGAGCTATATACTGTTTTTGTTATCCGCTATTTTTCTGCTTGTTCCTCCTAATTCACCTTAATGATCGTATAGGCTTTTATTGATTTGGGGGAGTTGTTAATCTCCTCTGACACCAGCGCTGCTCTTGATGCCTTCAAAACTGTAAGCTCTTCCTATTCTTAATTAATTCTAGATTTTGTCAATTTGGTGTCCTTATCTGAAATAAACTCTTTCTCCTCAAGTTCTGGGATCACATATTGTTTCTGGATAAAGAGTTCAAATATTTACAGGCACGCACTCATATGAAAAAGGGAGGCGAAGAAGTGCCAATAGAAGTGCTCAACAATATTGGAGTTCTACATTTTGAGAAGGAAGAGTTTGAGGTTTGTGGAGTTACTTTTTCTTGTTTGATGTTAGCACATATATGCTTTAGAAAAACGTGTTTATATTGTTATTACAATTTGCATTGCCATTTTCCTTTATTTCCATCATGGAAATTTAATTTATTTGACTCAAATGAGATAGCTTTGTTCCTAATTTTCAGTTGGCACAACAAAATTTCAAGGATGCTCTAGGTGATGGCATATGGCTTACTTTACTTGATAATAAAGTTGACACATATGCTATTGATGCTAGTGCATCTATTCTTCAACACAAGGATATGCAGTTATTTCATCGACTTGAACAAGATGGTCACCAAGTGGAACTACCATGGAATAAAGTCACTGTGTTATTTAACCTAGCCAGATTACTTGAACAGTTACATAACACAGAAGCTGCCAGCTTATTGTACCGTTTGATATTGTTTAAGGTAGGTATGTACGAGCATGGGCAATTTATTTATAACCAATTTAGTTTTTGTGTTCAATTGTGGAAGAAATAAACCACTCATTTAGTTAAATTAGAATTAGTGCAGTGCATTGGTAAAGCAGTCAGTTGACCAGTTGTACGGTTGGCTTTTCCAAATTTGATATTAAGACACCGTCAGTTTTGGGATCCTTAGACTGAGAAGTTATACTTTTAGTAAAACTGTTTGAATATATTTTCCTGCTTGGTATATCGGACTCAATTTACCCAGTTCATATGTTGCATTTTAGACTTTACAGCATCGCAGTCAGAAGATGATGAATCAAATAATAATTAGGGAATTATATCCTTGCCCAATGAGTGAAGGACTTGTGATACTTTATGAGTTACTTATTTCACCTTCTCTCAGAATGTATATATTTACTCATAATTTGGTAGTTATGATGGTGTGCTGTAGTCTTATCCTGCTATTTCAGTTCCCCATTGAATATATCTGGAGTTTGTATGCACTTTATTCATAATTGTCTCTGTTAAAAGAGATTTGACTCCATCCAGCTAACCTTAACTCCTATTGCTTTGCTCTTTTACTAAGACTTATTATGTTTTGATTTATATTCATTGACTGGGGACATTCGCTTCCTCAATTCTCAAGTACCTACTTGTTTTGTTTGATATATGTGTATAGTTGAAAGTCACTAAATGTTTCTTCCATAAATTATCTTCTTTATCATTTTGGACATTTTGTGATTGTTGTTTGATATAATTTGTGGCTTGAATATGTTTTCTGTCGTTCATGGTGTGGTCAAGTAATTTGTCATACAGGTTGCTTCTATTTTTATTCAAGTTGTTTATTTAATTTTTTTCTTTCTAACAGTATCCAGAGTATGTAGATGCTTATCTGAGGCTTGCTGCAATAGCAAAAAGTCGGAATAATCTACAGCTAAGCATTGAACTGGTTATTATCCATATATCTCGGCTTTTATTTCTTTAGATATAAATATGGAGCTGTATGTAATGATTATGAATATGAAATATTTTCCTATAGGTTAATGAAGTTTTGAAGGTCAGTGGTAAGTATCCCAATGCATTATCTATGCTTGGTGACTTGGAGCTTAAAAATGATGATTGGGTTAAGGCAAAAGAAACCTTCCGTGCTGCCTGTGATGCCACTGATGGGAAGGATTCTTATGCTACTCTTTCTCTGGTGCGTATATGGGTTAATTCTTTCATTTCTTGGGCATGTCTTGGTATATCTCTAAGCAGTGTTCTGATTATCTGCTATCCCTTGTGAGTGTGCTTGTGGCAGAGTTTAACCTTTCTTTTGCACATATGCAACATCATAACGAGGACTTATTTTCTTTATAATGTAGTTGTAATCATATTGCCACTTAATATCCTCACATTTTTGTGGTTGACAAGGGAAACTGGAATTACTATGCTGCACTTCGCAATGAAAAAAGAGCTCCTAAGTTGGAAGCAACACATTTGGAGAAAGCAAAGGAACTCTACACAAGAGTATGGAATATTTTTTCTCCCTCCACCTTCTCATGTACTTAATCATTTATGTATTTACTTCTATAGCTTTTGTGTGGATTAAAGGTTGTAAAAAGATTGTGTTAGGATTTTGTGTCCATTGTTGTCTGTTGGTCCAAATTCTTATCTTATTCATTGAATCATTGCTAATACAATTGCTTTCGTTTCATTTTTGTGAAAACATGTGTTTAATCCATTTGACTTTTGCCCAAATTTAGTTCCAATGTAGATTTTGTAGTCTCATACTGTCTTACCATTCTTTTAACGAGATATATCAATGATGTCAAAAATTGGGATACAAAAAAGGCAACCACTAGTAAAAATTACTATTTTCTATCTTAGATCCACAGACAAAATTCAATGAAGCTTTAGCTTTGATGCTGCTCTTGATTTTCTCCCTTAAGATATATATTTCTATTAGTGTTGAACATTTTATTCCTTATGCTCATTATGCTCCAGCTTCAGGTTTCTCCAATTTTTGCTTTATGTGTTATATATATTTTTTGGTATTTTGATGTGGTGACAATGTAATTCCATCTTTGACATTAATCTTTTATTATCTTCATATTGTAGGTTCTTGTTCAGCACACATCTAATCTATATGCTGCAAATGGTGCTGGAGTGGTCTTGGCAGAAAAAGGCCACTTTGATGTTTCAAAAGATCTTTTTACACAGGCAAGAATAATAATTTCCCTCTCATCAGGTTGTCTCTAATATGAACTTTCAATTTTGTTGGATTTTTCTTGAGCTCTTTATCATTGTAGGTTCAAGAAGCTGCAAGTGGAAGTGTCTTTGTCCAGATGCCAGATGTGTGGATAAATTTGGCACATGTTTATTTTGCTCAAGGGAATTTTGCTTTGGCTGTAAAGATGGTATCGTCTTATTTTTGCTTATGTATCGTTTGTTTGTCTTCAAATTTCTTTTTGTTCATTGTATCCAGCATAATGTGTTAACACATGTTATCTTGCAGTATCAAAATTGCTTGCGAAAGTTTTATCACAATACAGATGCTCAAATTCTTCTCTACTTAGCACGTACTCATTATGAAGCTGAACAGTGGCAAGACTGCAAGAAAACATTGCTGAGAGCCATCCACTTGGCACCATCAAATTACACATTAAGGTTTGATGCTGGTGTTGCAATGCAAAAGTTTTCAGCATCCACACTACAAAAGACAAAGAGGACAGTAGATGAGGTTGTTTGGTGACCCTATCTCCTGAGTCTTTATTGCCATCAAGTTCCTCATTCTTCTTCTTCTTCTTCTTAATTTATGTTTTTTTTTTTCTTTTGAGTGGCTTTCAAGCTTCAAATGCTAAATTTTGTATAAAATTTTCTCAAGACTGTCGGGTTTGGCAAAGTAACAGAGTCCATGAGAGTTGCTATGCAGGAATATATAAATTTAAACAATATTGTACATATGCGCATTATAGATAGTGGGAATACTTGATCAGGAACAGGAGGCTAAATCTGTGACAATATTAGCGATCATATAATTGGGTATGAGATTTTGGGTTTTGGTTTATGGAGCTTTTATTGTATGTTGGATAACTAACTGTGGTTTTTGGTATATAAAAGTTGTGCAGGACATGTGTTTCCAGAATATAGTGTATATGGCTTCATTAAAATTCTCAAATTGGAAGACAAATTTATTGATAATAGATTGATTGTTTTGCTTGAATATCAGATTATGTTTGGATTGGATTATGAACTTTTGACTTTGTCCTCAGTGTGTGTGTGTGGGTGCTGCCTCATTGGGAATTGGTATCTTTGCTATTGTAGGTACGTTCAACAGTTGCAGAGTTGGAGAATGCTGTTCGTATATTTAGTCAGTTGTCTGCTGCTTCCAACCTTCACCTTCATGGGTTTGACGAGAAGAAAATTAACACCCATGTTGAGTATTGCAAGCACTTACTTGATGCTGCCAAAGTACACCGTGAAGCAGCTGAGCGTGAGGAGCAGCAGAACCGGCAGAGACAAGAGGCTGCTCGGCAGGTTGCATTAGCTGAGGAAGCCCGTCGAAAGGCTGAAGAACAAAAGAAATATCTGGTCAGCTATTACAAAATTGCTTTATGCCTTCCGCATTTATAGTTATTGTGAATGGAAACAGCTTTTTTAAGGGGAAAAAAAATTGAGACTTTGATTTTTGGGAAACAGTTGGAGAGGAGAAAACAAGAGGATGAACTAAAAAGGGTCAGACAACAGGAGGAACACTTTCAGCGTGTGAAGGTAAGGGTTGTTGACAATGGCATATACATTACACCTTTAAGTTTATCAGGGGTCGAATGCTGATGATATTATAATAATAGTAACAGGTGTAAAGAGCTTATACACAAACATAATCTTTTTTCTGTTATTTTTGTTTTTTAGTGTGTGGAGAGATTTTTTGTTTGTATTATTGGTCTCAAAGAGAGCTTTTTGGCTGAAGATGAAGAAACTATTTGCTATGATGAATATAGGGAGTCTGAAGTCTTTTCTCACAGCAACGTCAGAAAACCTTAACAATATTAGAATTTGCAGGTGTATCTGGTCTTGCATATGAATCCTAAGGCTTGGTGCTATTTTCTTGTAAGCAGATTTATATTTAGAGCCTGAGAATCAACTTAATGCCCATAAAATTATTTTAGGCCTGAAGAGTACATCAGAAGCTATTTATTGACAAAGTGTTAAGAATGTTTTAGGATGAAGCTTCGATGGAGAATGACTGAGTGAATTTTTTGGCATTATTTTGTAATATTGTAGTTTCTTATTTGTCCACAATTTTGGCATCTGCAGGAGCAATGGAAGAGCACCTCATCTAAACGGCGGGATAGGTCTGAAAATGAAGATGATGAGAGTGGGCATGGTGAGAAGAGGAGGAGAAAAGGTGGAAAGAGGAGAAAGAAGGACAAGAGCTCAAAGTCACGTTATGATACACATGATGGAGAAGTTGACATGATGGATGATCAGGAAGATCTGGAAGACGAAGATGCGAACATGGGTTACAGGGAGCCCATACATGCGAATGATCAGGATGATGATGCAGGAGAAAATGCTCAGGATCGCCTTGCAGCTGCTGGGCTTGAAGATTCAGATGCCGAGGATGAGATGGTAATATTTTATCTTTCATTTTTTTGTTCATTTACAATTCTGCTAGATGCAAGCGCACTAGTGTGCTTGCACTGCCATCTGGGCTTCAAATAGATATTAATTAAGGAAAGATTGGTCTACTCATGAATTAATAATCTGGGAATCCTGCATGTAACTAGTTGCTTTCACCCAAATAGTTGAAATAAAGTTCGTATACGGAAGTTATTTGTTGAGTGATTCCTTTCTAAGATATTAACTTCCATCCAGCCTTCATCAACGGCATTTCGACGAAGGCAAGCATTGTCAGAATCTGATGATGATGAGGTATTTGAGAGGCAGCCACAGTCGAGCCCTGTGAGAGAAAAAACTGCTGAGCTGCAGTATAGTGACGGAGAAGTAAGAGAGAATGATGATAAGCTGAATGGAGATGCTGCTTTTGATGATGATTAGTGTTGAGATCAAAGATCTCAACTTGGCAGAGACAGAAAGAACTAATGTGCAAATTGACATTTTACATATCTTCCTATTTGAACAAGGTGCTCAGACTCTGGGGGAATCACTTCACTGTTTATAGAAGCTGTATGTATTTTCCCGGGGTTTTTGATACATAGTTTATAGTTAAATCTTGTATGTTGTACTTTAATAGTAATCTTAATAGAAGTCTAACCCAAAATTATTTGAGGTTTAGCAGAATCTTAACCTTTCTTCTACGGTTGATGTATTTGAGAAGTTCACGAGCTTTGAGATAGTGGATTCTTATAAATTTTCATGTTTTTGAAGAAATGGGTCAGCACGAGTCGTATTTGTGCGGCAAAGCTTGCACTCATTAGCAACAGTTCATTCTGCCAAGTTGAATGATGACATGGAAAACTTTAAGACTACAGTTAATACAACCGAACCACTGACCACACCATTCCTTACTCGCATATCATGCCAGTACAATCGCGCCATCATTATTTTCACGTTACATTATCTTTTTTTTTTCTCTTTTAAAGAGAAAAATGAAAATGAATGTAATGTTTTAGCTGTAGTTGTGCTTTTGATAGGCGTGATAAGCATGACAACTTGGTGTTTTGCATTTTATCTGATGGAATTGTATTTTAATAGCAAGTTAAATGTTATAATTATTACTTTAGTGGTATGATTGGTCTCCCATGATAAAAACGACGGCGTTTGAAATATGAGCATCTTTTGTTCAAAATGGTAAGCATGACAACTGGGTCTTTAGCAGTCTGTCTGATACTTCTATTTTAATAGAGGGAAAGTGAAGTTATGTTATTATAATTAATTATTATTGGTTTGACGTTGGAAGTGAGATTTCCCATGAGAAAAAACGACAGCGTTTGAAACATGAATATTTGTTGTTCAAAATAGGATCTGTATGTCAGATATTTAAGAGGTGATGACTGGCAGAGAAGAGTGTCAGAGTGTCTGAGATGGGTGGTCGGAGGATTAAAAGTGCACCTTCAGCTCTGCACCTACTGAAGGCTACTGATTAGTGTGTAAGTCTTTGTTTTTACGAGTCTGTAACACTCTGAAGTCTGTAAGCACATCTCATTTCTTCTCTTTTTGGACCAAAGTAACCTGAAGGTCCTGAACTAGACCCTCTTACCTCTTCAGAAGTTTCAGAATAGTACAGGGTAGACCCCTCCTTTTGCCATGCCTTAACCTGACTTCCCTGCCCCTGAACCCTACCCCCGCCCCTGCCCCTGCCCTGTCCAGGGTCTAGCCTCTACTCTGCTTTTCCTTTTTCCTATTTACCAAAATGCCCCTCATCTCGTTACATTGACCAAAAATTCCAATTTTCTTGCTCAAAACTCTACAACTACTCTTTCTACATTCTTTATTCAATGGGTCACTGTGTTCTGGTCTTTGGGAGTTGTGAGTGATAGTAAATAGTAACAATGTTACTAGTAACCAACAGGCTTCAATACAACATACGCATAAAAAGAAAAGAAACTTGAATAAACCCAATAAATCTTTTACCATTTTTCCCCAAGACAATTCGACATCATATATAATATCCAACTCCCATTTTCGCACGTGTGTGATGTTTAACCATATTGGCTTTTCTCTTTTCTTTCTTTTCTTCTCCTTTTATTCTTCCAATTTGCAAAAATTTCCAATTTCTGTGGTTTCCAGTATGCCTGCAATATGAAGCTTTGAAGTAAAAACGGAAAAGCATATTCCACTTGTTTTCTTAAAATATTTCATAAAAGTTATTATATTCAGATTGTTTTCACTTCCCACTTTTGAAGAGTATACCCCATCCTCGATACCAAGTGAGTCGGTGACCAACCCTTGCTTTGTTTCTCAAAAAGCTTAGAGTAACAAATAACACAAATGAAAATTGGAAAAAGCTATATACTTCTCCCACTACAGTGACATAATAATAAAATATTTGCATAACTTAAAATTTTAGTTAAAATGAAATTCTAATTCTCAATCATTTTTCTATTTAAGCTAATGATTATTTTACATATAATATCATCAACTTAGTGACTGTGCATGTTCGGTTAAGTGAACTTAACGGTTAGAAACTTGTATAAAAATTGTTAAGTTAAAAGAATTTAAACCTATTTATGGTTGCATTTTGGCTTAGTTTAAAGAATATGAAAAGGCGTACATTCTAATTAATGTCTCAGAAAAGTGAACTATAGTGAACATGGAAGTGATAAATTGGCAGATCCTTGGAATATTGTGATTATAACGAGGAGAAAGATAAAGTAGTGTTTGTTGGAAGCAACCAAGAGAAACCCTGAAGTTACATATGAAAGTGTTAGCTACAGAGAAACAGATTTTAGGTTGAGTCATTCACATTTCAGAGTCTATTTTTATGGACTATCAAGTGAACTAGAATAAAGAGCAGAACCAACAAAGCATGTTACATTGGATCCCTCATTAAAAACACATAATGGAACTTCACCAAATGTTGCAGAAAAATAAGCTTAAAAAAGAAACTGAAAAGCATCAGCAGCCCTTGGACATCACAGAGGGAAAATGACCTTCACCAAGTGCATACTTGGCCTTAAGTACAGATGCCCACTACTGAACATTCAACCATCTGCAAAATAAACATGCTTTTCAAGTGTCGAGTAAAGGATGATTAGATTAATCAAAGTTAAAGCACATCCTCAAATTGTATGAAAGGAGAAGTGAAGTGATAAACAACCTATGTTGAATTCGATAACAACCATCATGGAGCTCTTGAACTGAATATGGAAAATTCATGTGCGGAAGGAATAGAAATTGAGAGCCTGGTTGTTGAAACTGATGCACTGTTTGATGATTTATCATCCAAATCAAGCCATGAATCTCTGGTTTTTGGTGGCCATTCATCAAAGAAACGATGAACAGTTTTCTGGGGTCCTTCTTGTTCTCTCTCCAATTTAATGGGAAGTTCACCTTTGATTTCATTACCCAAAACGTAGCAGGTTTGATCTTGCTTATCTTGCTTTGGGGTATGATCGGTGAGGCTCTGAAGTTGCAAGTAAGAGTAATCAGTCTGAAGACCAGAGCAACTCCTCTGTTTAGAAGAAGAGGAACTCATAGTCAGTGGTGTAAGTTGCCAAGAATCCTCCATAGATGAAGCGGAGAAACTCCTTATAGTTCCTGATGGTTCAGAGAAGAAAGCATGCTCATCAACCTGCTCCTCTTTCATCCCATAAACAAACTTGTCTCTTCTTGATCACAACAAAGGAAAAAAAAAAAAAAACAAACTTGTCAACAAGATCTTAAGAAAGAGATAATACAAGCACAAAGATATTAACTTTAAACTGATTTTTAAACGAACCTGTTGTTATCAGAACTGGTCTGGGCACAATAACCAGAATCCAAAGCCAAGTGACTGGTGTTTAAGTTGAAAGTTTCCTGAGGAAAGAGACCAACCCCAGAAGGCTTTGAAGAATATAAATAGGGATGAGTACTGCGATGGGAATTATAAGCAGAATAGTTAGGTTGGTTGTGAAGGTGTAGAGTCTCAGAGGCAGACAGTGAAGCTGGGGCAACAAGAGAAGTGTTTTTGGTTATAGATGAAATAGTTTGTGTTAGAGGTGGTGTTGTAGTAACTTCCACAGGCTTTCTTGAACGGTTTTTGCCTCTATGCATGTGTCTCTCACAGTATTTTGAATCTGGGTATGCTTCTTTTGAGCATCTCCATTTCTTTCCATCTGTTCTTCTACACCTTCCAGGCTCTGGGTCAATTTTTCTACCCAAACCAATTTGAAAACAGTTCCACCCAACTGCACAGAGAAACCCCAACAAAGCCCATTTTTCACCAGAGGCCAAATAAATAAAAAGAACTCAAAAAATTATATTTTTATTTAGTAGGACAGAGATATGTTGTTGGCTTACTATGTTGATGTTGGTGAGAGAAGAGCTTCGTAGAGAGAGGAGAGTCAAAGCAGCTTCTCTTGATGGTGAAGAGGAGATCAGGAGGAATGGGGATGCCCGAGACCATGTACTTAAAAATAAGAGCTTGTTGTTCAAGCTCTTGCCACTGAGATGCTGTGAAGGGAAACCTATTTCTTCCGCTCATACTCATTGTGAAAAACAAAGAAAGTGAGAACAAACTTATAAAAATAAAATAAAAAAATAACAAAGAAAGATGAAACAAGGAAACACTTGCTACTTAGAAGGCACAGTACTGAAGTGAAAGAGAGACAGTTTGAGTGAAAAATAGGGGAAGCAGGGGGCGTGTTCGTTGTGCAAGTTTGTAGTGTAGACTGCTCATTACTCACAACTATACTAGAGGCTTTGGTGTAAGAAGAGTAGGTATATTTATTTCAGGGACCATTTGGCCTGCAAAATCTTCAGTACATGGATAAAACCAACGGTTCTGATTACCGTGCTGCCACCTCTCTCTCTCTCTCTCTCTCTCCTCTGAGACCTGAGATGAGAGAGCTGCTCATATTATAACTGCACCTGTCTGTTGCTTCTGGTCCTGCAGCTAAGCTGCCTTAGTGACAGCACTTGTCTGATGTCTCTGACAACTCTACGGAAATCCATAAACTAAAGAAGAGTGGATTGAAAAGACTGTAAAATACAAAGAGTAAAGAGTAAACTATTATTAATTATTATTACAAAAACATAGAGAGATGAGACTTGAGGGTATGAACGTTGTTGGTGTGGTGCGTCTAAAGCCAATACCTGCTCCTGAGAAGATTGTACGGTTATGGGCTTTTACTGCCATTAACTCTTTTACTTTTTCTGTTCCTTTCACTCAGACCCCACTGCCCTCCACTTACTATTTGACCTTTTTCAATTTGGGAAATTGAGAAAATGAGATATGAGAGACATAGTCCAGTGCCAGGAACTCTTTTGGGTTCTGATAAGACTGCAACCCTTCCTTTTCCCCCTTCCATTTTTTTCTTTTTAAACACTGATATTTACTTTGTTTGCTTTGTTATGTATGATAATGAAAACATTATAGAAACATGTGCAGCTGGTTGCATAAACCATCTTTGCTGGGTGATAACTTGACCATTCACATCAATTATATCTCATCACTGTTCATTGGTGGGTGTTGAAGATTCCCATATTTTACAAACTAGAATCCTTAAAGATTTTTTTTTTTTTTAATGTAGTTCGTAATTCCTCAAGTGATATGCATGAAGCACGACCTTCAGGTGTATGCATAACCAATAGCACGGTTGTCGAATCCATTTGTGGTAGGTTATCACAAGACACCAGCCAATCAGAGAAAGTTAACAACTATGGCTTCACATGAAAGGTAAGTGGAAAACACTGTTCAAGAAGTATCAAAATTTTAAGGAAGTCATTAGAGAGAGATTTCAGAAAGTAACGGAGGAGGCATCGGCATTCAACTTCAAGTTGGTGAAAAGAAGATTTAATTTGGGCAAAGTAGGAAAGAAGTCAGGGGCCTAGTGATTTTGTTTGTTTGCATTTAATTCCCTGAAACAATTCAAGCATTTTAAGTCTGGCAGGAGTTGTACAATTAGTCCACACTTGAGCAGTGTTACTGTTCTTATCCCCTGCCACTTGGGCTCCAACACATGCGAACAACCTTTTAGTTACTTTGTACAAATGCCCACTTGACCAAAACAGCCCCCCAGGTGCATTTCTTGAACAAATTCCCTTTTCAAATTTCCCTAACCACTCTTTCTGGCAGACCAGTCTCACCAGTATTTCACTTTGCTTCATAAAGTGGTACCATACTTTGCTAGGAACATCTAACTCAGTAACTCAATCGCTTTAACTTTCCATTAATCCCTCAGTTATGAAAAATTAACATAACCCAATTAAAACTTTTAACTTATGTTCCTAATAAGCAAGACAAATAATCTATAATATATTCACTTGAAAAACAACCCCAACTGCAAAAGAGTACGTTCATGTGCCAGTTTAAAAGAAAGTCCTTGTCCACTCTGCATGCGAGTTCAGGATTCAAACAAATAAATTACCAATCTTCCTAGCAACTTACTGTCTTCAGAACTTCAAAATATTTGTTTGCATTGAAACTTGATGAGACTATCCTGTCCTGGCCACTATCCTCCGAGATAATACAACTAAAAGTTTATAAATACATTAATCCCAGCTCAGGGTACTGTTTTCTTTGTACATTCTATTTTTGCAATGGCATCAGCAGCAGCAGCTTGGTTGCTTGATACAAGAGTGAACAGTGGATCTCCAGGGCAGGATGACATTAACCTTCTCATGCACCATTGTCTTGTCTTGGTATGTGTAGACCAATGCATAACTCACTGGTACTGGTGCACCTTTTAAAACGTTTGCGGAGGGGATTGGAATTTCCGTGCTCTAGATTTAGTAGGTCACATTAATAATTAAATGTGACGTGCCACGTGTTAAAAGGACGATAATTATCACTGACGAAAGCACTGAAGCAGGAAGCCATGTGCTCCATTATTTGTACCCAAGATTGAGCATGACGGCAACTAAATATCTTAACCTTAGTTTGACACTCAAACTTCGAAGACTCATAGTTTAAAGATCTTCGGTTTCCTTGTGAAAAAAAATATATTCCTACTTTTGAAACCCTCTAACATAACACAAAGTTCAATCAGATAATGCCATAACCTTTATGCTTCGCAAGGATAAAAGACAAGGGCTTTCTTATAGTTTGATTGGCCATTTGATGGATTATTCTCAATAGAATTATACAGTTTTAGCGTAATCGACAGGAAGGGTCCATACAAACTGAGCAAAGCTAACAGGAAGGTAAAGTGGTAACCAGAGATTCAACAGAATGGTGAAACAGAAAATGTTCCCAATCCAAAAGTTACTTTTTCACTGCTGAATCAAATTAATAAACTCAAGTACAACACAATCCATGTTCATCCAGAAACACATCATTGCCTGTGATAACCAAGTTACCATGTCACAAATGAAAAAATGATGGTGGCCAAGCCATGCATGGCCCATGCGGCATAAAGGTCAAAAGTGGACGTGTAAGACCCAAGAAGGATCCTTGTAGAACATCTAAAATATAAAATTGAACGAGGTTGATTCAAAACTAAATAATCATATTGCCACAAAAGCCTTAAAAATTAGATTATCTTATGAGTTACCAACATTCACCTTTAGGAACAAAGGCGACGATTCATAGATTAAGACTATCGACGTGATGTCCTTGCTTGGTATCTCGTTGGGGGTTCAGCACTG
This sequence comes from Bursera cuneata, assembly GCA_026212285.1. NCBI lineage: Eukaryota > Viridiplantae > Streptophyta > Magnoliopsida > Sapindales > Burseraceae > Bursera > Bursera cuneata. Next base: position 7,990 of record JANLJB010030919.1, on the reverse strand, counting down.
AGGTTTCTTTTTATTAAACTCTATGCTATAGATCATATGAATGGGCAACTTCGAAGTACATGAAAATTTTAACTAAAATAAATAAACAATGTAAAATTTATACATTTACTGAACTTGCGTTCAAATTACAACAGAAGATACAATCCCAGCCCCAGGCCATCTTTGCATGGAGCACTATTGCTTCTGGATATATGAGAGGACAAGATCCGTATGTACAGAGAAAAGCTGTGTGTCCACAAAAAGCTGTTTGCCATAAAGAAAATAAGAAAAAGCAAAAAATAAAAATAAAAGAAAAATCAGTATGCTTTCAACTCCTATTTCTAGCCAAATTAAACAGCATAAATACTTAAATTGGATTATGATTAACATACTCTTCCAAAAAAAAAATGTTGCAAACAAGATTAAATTAATGAGATGATTTTAAATACAAACTAATATGGAGAAGACAGGTCTAGTTTGCGAAAAGCAACTGGGTATACCCTTATAGAGCTTAAGCCTCTTTCTGTATATTCTAATTAATAAAGGCGAATATGATGATACTTATAATCCTCAACAAAAAGAACAGGAATTAAAACATCCAAATTAACCACATTAACATGATAATTCCTAAATTGAGACCCCAAGCAGTCGTAAAGACATCAGAACAATTTGAGTTAATAGTATGTCAGTGTAAACTAAGAATGTCAAATTCGTTAATGATTGGGCATGAATTTGTATCGTGGTAAAGAAAAATCATAAATCAATAAAAAGACTTATATTGGGCGCTCAAAGTAACAAACCTTCATAAATGGTCTATCACGACTAGGGAATGAGTCGATGAAGCTCTCCTTTAAAAGCAATGATACCTAGAAGAGGAAGATTTCAGGATCAGGTTCACAGCAATTCACATTTTATTTAGTATTTAACAATACAAGACAGAGTTAAGCATGCAAATCGATACATTAAGTTCACATGAGTCATATATGCTTGTGTCTGTGTGTCTCAAGGACAGCACTTTCCCTTGCCAAAAGTTACAGGGAAAAGAAACTTCTGACTATATCATCTAAAACAGAACAGATTTTAAGCAAACAACCTTCTTAAAAATTAAGCCACTATCCACCTTCCACCACCCTGAGGAGGGTAACAAGTATAATCTCATGTGCTGCCACAACCACAACCAATGCCCTCCAATGATATCTGGAACTATCATGCTCTAGTAAATGTCCATAAATTCTAAAATTTACATCACAAAGTAGATATCTTAATGTAATAAAAAGGACTTAATAAATCTATAATCAGCATTACAAAGTCTTGAGGAGATGTTCCTTCTTCAAGCTCGTAGGTTAATTACTTTGAAAACAATAAATTAATAGATGAAACAATCCCAGATTAACAACCACCCCTGAGCCCAACAAGGCACTTTGATTCACTCAAAAACATTCCTAGTAGTAAATTGATGGTCGATTTTGATCATTAATTTTGCTTCATATTAAGGAAACCATCTGCAACAACACCAACTCTGCATATCACTAGTCAAAAATCAAATTTTTATTTGCCTAATCTTGAAAGAGTATTGTGTGGTTGATATATCATCAGCTATATATATTAGAATAAAAGGACAAAATATGGACAAAGGGGTTTCTGCCAAAAGAACTATCTTCATGATTCCACCGAGTCATTATTATTATTTTTCTTTTCTTTTTTCTAAAGAAAAATTAAGTTTCCAAAACAGAACCAAGGAACCATCAATGTGTAACAGGATGTAAAACATTTAATGGGGAAAAATACAAACATTCAAACAAAGCTGTTTTACTTAAAATTATGTCTTGGAAAAATACGAACCTTATCATTGTTTGATTGTACATTTGTTATTGTATGAGAGCGTAGATTAGAGCAAAGCGAATCCAAATAAGATCTCAAAACAGCCAGAAAACCCTTGGCAGCTTCAATCTACAGTAGTCAAAACACAAAATAAACCAACTTTAATAAACCAATACCTAAAAACTAATTTTTGTACAAGGATCCAATGTGTCACATCCTTGAAGATACTGGTTATGAACAAAAGGACCCAATTTATTACGCAGTTTGAATTACCATATTTGCTACTAGAATCAATATTAAGAATACTAACAGTCAAGTTAGGACTATATGATTGGTTGATAAATCGGACATTCTTGGAAAGGAGTAAAACTATTGCAAAACCATAAAAAGAATGACTGCAAAATAAAACAAACATGTATAATTGATTAAGCGCATAACTTTCTAGGCTACAAGTGTTCAAGAAAATGAGAACAAAAAGAAAGTGCTGGACGCAAACTAGCATACAGCTTTAAAAGACATTAATTTTTAATAAATCAAAAACATAACATGCAAACTTACTTTAATAGTAAGAGGGTCAAGAAATATCTTTGCACAACCCAATGAAGAGCCCCTTTAATAACAATGTTCAAGCATAAATTTTAATACAAGTACTTAACACTCATGGAAAACATGAAAAACAAGAGATCTAATTCATATACTAAGTTATAAATGCAGTTGCTCAACAGAATCAAATCAACTTTCAGTTCATGACTTGCAGCCATGGATACCACTTTACAAGAACTCAGTCCACTTATTGCTAAATAGAAAGGGGAGGGGAGAGGTGACAGAGGAGAAAGCAGACATACAATGACGAGAAAGGAAGTTTAAGCAGAATACCAAACCTGCACATCTGTGCAATCATAAACTGGCCTTTTCTTCCCCAGATAACTTTCTCCCACAAGCTTTGCATAATAGGGGCTTAAGGATGAAGATAACTCCTTGTATTGTGGCAGTTGTGGTATTGATGGTGCCTTTACCTATCAAGAAAATGCAATGGGAAAATTGAACAGATAAACACAAAATACACAAAGCTAAGCAGTTGTGAAAAATATCACCACACCAAGAAAGAGCTAAAGAAAAACATTGAGAGAGAGAAGCAGTGCACAACAAAGAAAATGCTTCTTCTATTTATTTTTATTTTTTTGAAAAACCCAAAAATCCCTCAACCTTTCCCTTGTTCACCGAGTTTTTAAACAGGGGTACACGTCTACACCCTACAAGCTTGGTAGTTTAGGAAATTTATGAGACATATATATACCCCAAGAATGTGGCCCCAAAGGGATTTGAACCTTGATCTCAGTAATGGTGTGAAGGGCTTCTTAACTAAGTCCAACCCTTGAGGTTTAAAACATAGAAAATGCTAAACACAAGCATGCAACAACACTAAATTTGGCTTGTTTTTATTTACTCAGAAAAAGTACAGAGGCTTTTGTATTAGTGATTGTGGTTAACTTCACAAAATAGAAGTCTCCCATACTTGGAGGTCTACCAGCCCTAAAGCCACAAGAAGGATGCTACTCAAGTTTTTTGCACAATCCCCAATGACGATAGAAAGAATTAAGAATATAATCCATGAAATCATCCATCAACAATTGCAAAAGTTGATATTAATCTTACAGACCATGTAAGTGTTCTATAAGCAGAATGAGATATTTTTACAACAAAGCAGTCAGGGAATTTTGAAATACAATCCTCAGTCTTGTTTACCAGACCTATACGTAAAACAAAAGTGTAATTCATTGCTTAACATCCCATCTGAATTAGTAAGTCACAAGAAAAAGGTCCAGAAATGGAAATAAAAAGTAAGATGCAAACCTGGTTCTTGTTAACATCAACCAGAATGACATTGGTCAGCTTTGACTGCACTTCACTGGTTTTGTTCTTCACACCAACCTACCCAAGTTACTTTCATTAGACAATGATGGCACCAAACATGTAAACTGCATCATAATTCAAACTCCTCGATAGAAGCATCAAATTGCCCATATTCATCATATTCTGAGGAACAAACCTAGAGGCAGATAATTTCTACACACTTTCCTTATAACTTTTCTTAGACTTCCATATACTTTGTATAAGACCAAAAAGGCAACCATGGCAAGTGCTCAAATTTTGCAGCCACAAAAAGGGTAATTTATGTCTCCTTTAGAATTACATATGAATGTGACATTGCATCCGTAACCGCATATCCATTTCAAACATATATTTCTTAGATATCAAGGGTTATGATATAAAGAAGAACCAAAAAGTTGATCGCTTACCATGTATGGAACAGGTGCATCAAGGAAGTCCAGCATGTCATTTGGCAAAACCTGTCAATTCATACATATTTTTATTGCCTCAAGGAACAGTTAAGAAATACTAAACTAATCTAAAGGTAAAAGAGGAAATCATACCGGCATTAGTAGGCTTTGCCATTGGTATGGTCGGATCAGAGGGATAACAGACAAAACTGAAGCAGATAAAATTCCCTGTACATCAAAGAATAGAAAGCAAATATAAGTCCAAAGTAGTTTCTTTTTAGCATGTAAACTAATAAAACAAACTATCTGACAAGATTTTCCTAAGGTTTTTAAAAAGGAGGGAATTTGCCTTGAACTCTATTAAGCAACCCCAGTATAGTCCATCCACACCCAACTGAGCCATTCCTTATAATTAGAGAACCAGTGTTCAGCATGCAAGTCTTGAAACATTGCACACCAACCTAACTATGAGATAGTCCAGATCAATTAATGTAACTAGTCATAGGGGCTGCCGGGTTCAAGAGTAACACATTTAAGTTGTACAGATTAAACCTAACATGTTCCTCCAATAAGGTTTAGATAAAAAGAGAATCTATATGGGGCAGACTATCTCTGCATAAGACCATCATCAACCTCTCAGGGTTTATACATACCAAATTAGAACAGACAACCACAATTTGTTTCTCTAGCAATGCGCCGGCAAACATTGTTAATACCTGCAGATTGCAAAATAAATGATATACATTCAGCCTTTTATCAAAACCCATAGAAAATCAATACAGGACACTAAATTCAAATTTGACTAACAAAAATAGAGGAAACAAACCCATTAGATGTGATACACATAAAAGAATATAAGTCATATCTGTCATTTTGACTACATTGCAACAGAAGACTAAAAAGTAAGTAATTCATGATTAATCTTTAGGTTGAAGGCAATAAATACAGTTCCAACAACTACTACTAAATTATATCTCTATGATAAAAAGAAGAGTTGAAAAGCAGAGATGCAACCTTCATTTGAAAGCATCATTATACTGAACAAATTCACCTCAAAAAAGGAGTGACACAAATTCAGACATATGCTTGTCCTGAAAATGATACGAAGCGATGAACTATCCTAACAAGATTTAACACAATGGAAACCTTGAAGAAAAAGATATACAAGATTCATCTGAGATTATCCATAGCATAAATTTACATTTTCAAGCCGCAAGAAACCACATAGACAAGCAACAGTCCATGCCGATAGTGCGGTAGCTTCCTCCTCTGCCCAGAGTGCTGTATGTGCCTGATCAAAGCCAAGCATAGGATTTAATTTAAAGCTCTAACATGTGTCCTTACATGCAATGACATGAATCAAATAAAACCACAATAAAAATAACCATAAGGGCAACAATCTCTACTAATTAAACTATGCAATAGGAGATCTAAACAGAAGACCATTTTCTTTATTTATTTATTTATAAGAAACTAATCATTTTCATAACAGTAATAGAAGTGGTTAATTGGTCTACTTATATAGCTATAGTATCATGTTAAATTACCATTTAACCTAAAAGTTTAAACTGATAGATCAAGACCCAAAAATAGTATTCAATTTAAGCTCTGAAAACACGACGACCTTCCATACTTGGAACCAGCGCTTTGTGAAACTGCATGATCTGGGACCGCATATTTAAAAATAAAAAAGAAGGCATCATTTACCTCTACAAATTCCAGACTGGAACTGCATGATCTCAAATCAATGGTTGAACCAGCACTTTGTAAAACTGTTTCATCTGGTCTATGATATTCCAAGGGATGAAGGTGCTCCAATGGATGAAACCGTAGAGTTCTACCCCTTGCAGGGCAACATAACCGGTAATACTCGCACAGAATTTGTAATGATCCAAGGTTGTTTGCCTAGAAATTTGGTAAAATTTTGTCAATTTACAAAAGTGACATGGAGATAGCTTAGAATCATACATAAAGTATCCAAAAGATGACAAAATAAAACCTTAGCCCATTCAAGAATATCAATATTATCACTGGAATCTTCCTGCCCAGAGAATGATGCTTCTTCTGTCTCTGTATCATCAACATCACTCCTAAAATTCCCGTCTTCACAAGGAGAACCCTGAAAACTGCACAAAACAATTTAAATGGCATATCAAGAAGCTAAAATTAATCAAGAAATCTACGATGCAAGAGATAAGTGGAACAACAATTCTCTCAAAGATCACTATAACAGAAACACACAATATCTATTTTGACAATATATGGCATAATCCACTACCCACAAAATTACAATGTAGGCAAAGCACCAACGATTTCAGGCCAGCCATATGCCAGCTACACCTCATGCAGGATTGGTAGAAAAGCAAAGGTTTCTACTAAACTTCTTGGATAGCAATACATCCAATTTTTCCGTTTGGGTAACTATCTGTACATCAAACTACCAAATTTACCATGATTATTGTAGTGTTTTGAACTACCCAATGTTGATTCCATATCACAAAACATGAGAAAATAAAATAACAATATTATTTAACTATATGAACCAATAAATATAAATCCAATCCTCGAATATTTTATACTCCTAGCATTCTCAAGAGACATGGAAGGTAATTTGGTAGAAGAATAGAGTTGTAATAGGAGTGGTCACTGATGATACACACGGGGCATCTGACAATGAGGGATGGTGAGAGGGGCTATCAAATTGAGTGAAATCCTTTGTGCAGAAACAAGTTCTTCCAAAAATTGCCTAGCATCACTTAAAGTTTACCCAACTCCAGATATGCTATTGTTTGGATTAAAATATTCATTTACCAAGACAATATTTCATCCAAGGGTTGGGTTGAGTGGTACCAAGGTTATATGATCGAGTAGTAGCTCTCAATTTAGAAACTCGGTGAACACAAAGGAGAGGTAGTATAAAAAATAATAATAACAATGCATGAAGAAATAAAAGGTTTTAATTTTTGAAGATACTTAACTAACAACAGACCACAAGAAAACATGAGCAATCACCAAGATATTAATTACAGATATCAGACAACTGAAAAATATGTACCTGGGGGAAGATTCAGAGCTTTCATACTGATAATAGCGCAGAAGTGGCAGAACTGCATTCGGTAAACTTCTTTCTACTACTTGCTTGTTCGTAGACAAATTGTCAAAATCACTATGACAATCTTCAAGGTTTGCACAACCAGATTCTCCTTTGGTACTAACCATCTCAGGTTCATGATCTCTTGAAATGACAACATCATCATTAACATCTTTCTTCAACAAGTGTACATCTCCCTCAAGTATCTGATGCTCCAGGTGACTATCACCATCAGTAACTGTTCCAGAGGTTGAATCACCTACATTCAATTGGGAAACCTCAGCTGTTCCATTCAGCATATGCTCTTCAGCTCTTTGATTCAACGACATATCTTCCACATTGTTTGTTCCATTCAGCATGACCTCCTCAGCTCTATGATTCGACGACATATCGTCTTCCTTGCTATAATCATCTGAAAATTCTAAATCTAGATCGCCCATACCTTTCATTAACCGCTCCAATCTTTCCTCCGAAAAGATGCTACATAAAAGAAGGCATCAGGGTGAGCTGAATGAATTTGACAATAAGTTCCACTAAAGATATTAATTCATATATTATATTTGAATTCATCCAAAAAAAAAAAAAGTAACTTGGTAGTTTGAGAAAAGTTCAAAGTTTGGGCCAAAAACAGATCCAACTAGAGATTAATATCCCTTCACAGCTAACAATGAGTCATATGAAAGGTAAATTATCGAAAAATAAACAAAAACCCACCTATTTAGAACACCAAAATGCAACTCAAAAAAAGGAAGCCTTGAAAGAATGCAATAACATCTTCGTGTGGTCAGCAAATGACGGCTCAAAGTTTGGCAGGCAG
>JANLJB010030918.1:8448-37265 GCA_026212285.1 Bursera cuneata | reverse complement strand
ATGGGGGATAAATGTTAGTTTAGAAAAAGGTTGGGGCTAACTGTTTTTGTTAAATGTAACTGGGGGGTCAGAGTAAATTCCCCCATTACAATGTATCTAAGCTGAGTGGTTCGGTGCCCATCAAGAGGTGCCTAATTTTTTACTTGGATTTTATGCCGGATTGCCAGTTGTGATGTTCAGATTAATTTGCACTCAAAAACAGTTGCTTAAGTAGCTAAGTGAACAATACATGTTGTTTTGCTGCTGCCTAACATTGAACATTAGTTGGATCTTATGTGCTCACAAGTAGTGTTGTAGCTGGAGAGTATCTTGCCCTTGTACTTTCCTACCCATTTCGTTAATTGTAATTAATGATCAAAATTCATGAAATCTAGTGGCAAATTTTGAGATTATTCTTTTTTGACTTGCCAAACAAGTTAGTAATCTTTATGGGTTTACTTTGTCAAATAATAATATTAGTGGCTGCACGCAGGGGCATCCAACTAGTATAATATAATATAGATATAGTTTTCACTTTGAATTGCTTGAGCATGGGACATTGTCATTGACACAAATTAAAGGCTAGCCAGCAGGCTATAAGCCAAGCAAGGGATATATATGACAAGTAGTGAGAATTGGGAATTCAGAACATGTGCGTCGAGATCAAACGTGTTTCATATCTTGTAGCCAATGTCTCTTTCTTGTGACTTCAGAAGGGCCAGGGCCAACATCCAACGTTTACATACATAGCTTGAATATTTATTACCAAAGCAGAGATGAAAGGAATCACCCACAACAAAAATGTTTTAATAAAACAAAAATAGAACTTGTGTTTGCAACGTCCTCTTGAGTCATCAGAGGACGCCATTGACGTTGGCATTTCTCCAGTTTAGTGTTTGTTGTAATGAAGTGTAACAACCCATAACCCTTGGAGTAAAATCTAACAATTAACTCGATTTGTGTTGAAAAACTTATAAGGGCATGTTAAAAAAAAAAAAAAAAAAGATAACGACCCACATCAAGATTTTGGAAGATTCTTTGATTTATCTTGGGTTGGTTAAGATTGTGTACGGATTTAGTAAATATTGATATATATATGAAAATATTATTATTTGTTCTTTTTCCTTTGTTTTGTGGTTCTTGTGTGGATATCCGATTACATATGATTGATGAAATAGGCAATCTATCCACATCCCATACCATCCATAAACAACATACAAATGCTATTGGCATTTTCCTCCCAATTACATTAATTGAAATGATACATTATAAATCACCGAACAAAGTAATAAAAGCTTAAAAAACTTTATCTTTATTTCAGCTTTTGAGGCACAAAATATGAAAAATGCCATAATTGTGAGTGTAGATGTAATCACATTATAAGTGCCAGGCCAGGCTAGGCTAGGCATGGAAGGAATGCATATGGATATGCAACCCCGCATGTAATGGAAGAGAAAACCTTTTTATCTTTAACGCTCGAAGGCGTGTCACCGTAACGAAAAAGAGCAAAAGTGTGGTAGCAATTGCTCAACCATGCGTAGAATAACAAGTAAAAACTTTTGGGCTCATCATCACACGTGTAAATAGAATCCTTGCGAGGGACACATGACCCTATGTGGATCTCAATATGATATGTACATGTTCCTAGTGAGAATTGTAGAAATTCAGAGCCTTTAATGGTGTGGAGCGAAGGCAAAGGACCCCAGCCCCCTCATCGCTTTTTCCTTTCTAACGCTCCCCAACATCTCATACTGCCCCACTTCATCCCTTTAAAGTCCCTAAATATAATTATATCTATCAATTATATACGTTCTTTTGTTAACAAAAGATTACACATTCAGCACCTAATCCGATCCTCTTTCAAGTTTCTTGTCGAATTGTCACTGTTTCACATCACACTTTAAAATATCTTTAAAGTATTTTTTGATAAATATCAACGAAATAAATAAATTTTAATTTAAAAAAATTGTACTATCATATATCACATATTGCTAACAAATGAGATTTAATTTTTGTAACCATATAAATGTGTTTTAGGTGAAGGTTGACGAATATGTAAAGTTAATAAGCAAATTCATAAGAGTATATAAAGTATATATATATGAAACCTGAAACGGATAATATCTACTTAATTTGGATCCAAATTCTACAAATACCTAACAAGAGGATATAATGAATTTGACCCATTACGATAAAACAAAAGTATTCGTTGATTATGTTAAGTTATTGGAGTGGTTTTCAAAGTAATAGTTTTAAAATATCTTTTGAAAAACCAAAGGAAAATGATATGATAGTCAAGATAGAGAGTTTATAACATGGTCAATATATTCAGCTATTGTGTTTTTCACCTTTTTGTTTAAAAAAAACAAAAAACACAGTGGAGGATGTAGTGGGTCAAGGCGCAAATCAGGGTAGGCTCCCCTCCTGTATGCAAACAATTGATGGAGAAAAATGGTACGCTATGGTGGTGGTGGGCTACCCTAGCTCGTTTTACGTACACACGATATATGACTTTTGATTTCTTCATATTAATTTCAAAATGTGGACAGCTTGCTACCATTAGAAGAGGCAGCTCAATGCTTTTCTTTTTACTTTTTCCCCTTCCTTATGCCTTCCACTAATTGACGTCGAGTGTTTACATGATGAGATATTTTATCATTTTTTCCATTCAAATTCTTGCATGATTAGTGGCACATACACTTTATTAGAAAAATGTTCAATCATTCGTTGAATCTTCTGCATAAGATTTTTGGGTTAATTGGTCATCATAAATTGCCAAACTTGCATGTATTATCGTTCCATTTTCACTGTCTTTGTCACATTCACTTGTCATTATAGTGGAGCAAGCACATTAAACGCATCCTTACATATTTAATGGCGCCACTAAACCAAGATTAGGCGCTAAGCTAATATAATTGTTCAAAATCAAAGCGTGCGTCTTTATAGTTGTCATTGTAAGTCATGCTACAGATGAATTAAATTTAATCATGCGTCGCCTTTCCGATCACCATCCTCAGTCAGTCATCTTGACCCCCGAGATGATGTCGAAGAAATTGAGTACTTGAGCTAGCAAGCATAAGTAAGAAACAAATATATGCGAGTTTTGCATGCATGATTATCAAGCGTAATTCTGTCTATTTTGGGCTCATTAATAATCGTTAATGATGTTTTAGATATGATCAGCTCTTCGTAGTGACAATTATTTTATCCATTTTCGTGACGAAACTTGAAACCCAATTCTTATCGTCCCTTTTTTTGGTCGTTATAGTACTCCAAACACACAACCCCACTCTCCATGCATGAAGTAGATAGATGAAAATCACCTTGAAATATGACCAATTGGACGGATCGCTACTTTACTCTATAATTTCCTCATCTCTTATGCGGTGCCTTATGTCCAACCATCCAATTCGCAATTTGTGATTGGTTATATGCAAAAGGTGAAGAGCCGATACCGCAAAGTAATCAATATTGTAGTTTAGTATCTTGAATCAATAAAAATCAGCGTACGAATGTGATATTTCGATAACATTTTCAATTCTCTGAAACGTTTGAGATTTGATGCACGAACAAAATCTTGATCATTTATTTGGTATTCTGTAGGTAAGAGTTTTGAGCCCGGAAGAGTCGAATTGGGAAAGAAATTAGGTATGGAAGATTCAGAAGAAAATCCCACTAAAAATCTCATCGAGCCCCACAACATATAGTGTAGAAGCACAGCGTCCAAAATTTATTTGTACTCTTCTGTGGAGGATTTGATTGTGGATAAATTAAGAATTTGATATTTATACCAAATAAAAATAATTCAGAGTGAGTTCCACATTGAAAAATCAAATTTGAAACCCGACACCAGAATCCCAACGTACCCACTAACTGCTATTGATCATCGGGCCCCAATTATTAATTTAAAACATTGTGCGTTGTTTGAGTTTTAAACTCAAAACCTAATAAAATTCTGTAAAATCAACCTTATAAATAAAAATAATATTTTAAATAAGTTAAGATACGTTGAAATAACCATCTCGTTGGTTATCAGTGTTGTTTGATGGGCAAATTTTTTATTAGTCAACAACATTTTTTTATATATGCTCATCAATTTATATTTTGTTATATTTGACCATCAGATATTTGTTAACTCTTCAACTCGTATAATTCTCTTTTATCATAATCGTGAGTGTTGTATCACGTCTTATTTATTATTATTTTTTTAAAAAAAAGAGATTTACTAAATTAATTACTGGGAGGTGAATATTTTTACCTATACAAATATAAAATGAAGTGGTTGAAGGGAATTTCCAGGTGGCCATGGAAGTGGCAAGTAGTCGGCAGGCTTGGACCGTAAAATGGAGTGTATTACCAGAGAGGCAGAAGTAGACAAATGAAACGGAGGATACGATAAGAATGTCATGTACTGCAGATCTGAGCCGTCAACGCCTCCGCAACTCACGTCGAACGATGGGGGCCCAGATAACCTTTTTCTGAAGCTCTAATCGCAATCAACGGTGATTTCATGGTCCTATAAATCCGGAGACATTGAGACATGTGTCACACCGAAGAGGGGCATTAACTCTTGCTCATGTGACTGCACGTGCAGTCTGACATTCCCAGCGGGGCCCACCACGTGATGCCCCTCCAAGCCCCGAAAGTCTCAGCTCTTCTACACGTGCTCCGTCAAGGTGGTCCAATGGATGTGTGCCACGTTTTGGCGTGTAATGCTACTCCTCACATGCTCTTAACCACCGTCTCATTGGCTGTATGCTCCAAAATAGAAAATTAAAAATTTATTATCAAAAAGGGGCAATTGCAGGCGTCATTTTGTGGTGTACTCTTTGTCTTCTTAAAAATAATAATAATAAACAAAATAAATAAGAAACTAAAATCATATCATTATATATATATAATTTTGAACGTGTAATGTTATTATTATTTTTTAATTATAGTTAATTATTTCATTCCTAAATATTATACAATAAAAATGTTATTGATTGATTATTTTTTTTTTCCTCAGTCAAGCAAAACGTCGTATTATATATTCCATACATTGCAAAGATGATGTAAGTCAAAGTCACTTATTGTGGTAATGGGATAAAAGTGAATTTAAATGAAGTCCCGGTACTTGCATTTGCAATGATAAAGACTTGAGAAACTTTCTCAATTTGAAGTGGTAAGGCGTCTATGGAAGTGAATTTGATGCTTGATTTACTAGCTACTTCCAATTCAAATAACTGATTTGACTCCAATCTTTTGAGCATGAAACATGTAGAAGCCCTTCAATATTCTGATTTTAGCTTCATTTAATTAATCAAATCAACCTGATTGTGCTTTTTAAAACCTGACAGATGATAACAGAGCCAGCCCGAACCTCGCTGGGTGATGAGGCTTGTCATTGCTTAAATCTTGTTCACCCATGATCTTCTTTTGGAAGTTTCTAAAAAAGCTAATAATAGGTTGTTCTCTTCATCAAAATAATAGGGTAATTATGCTTATTACAATTAAACTTGTTAAAGAGATAAAATATAATCAAGATATTATTAGATGTTTAAATATTCAATTTAAGTCCACACTTAAAAGCTTAAATTTTTAGTAGAGTGGTAAACTTAATATGATATCAGAGTCATAGTGACCCAAGCGGTCGTCTGGTGCACGTGAGGGGGGTATATAATTTTTATCAAAATTTGAATTAATGATCAGAAGAAGATTTCAAATTCTTATCTTTCGAACACTTGCTAAAAGAATAAACATAATTTTTTAATAAATACTATTTGTTCTCATAATACTATTAAATTTTTAGACCATTATAAATCCCATCTCTATTTTCAAATCCTTACTTTAATTTCTTCACAAATCACATATAAACCTTATAGAATTGAATGAAGACAATTATTATCCATTATATTTATATTATTTTAATGTGAAAAAAATAGATATGATATAATTAAATATTCCATGAATTACCTCGCCTGACTCGTTGCTCAAGTTCATGGAGAAGAGGGAGGTGGGGGTCAGTCAAAGAATCCATAAAAGTCACAACGTTAACAGATATAATTAGTGATCTGGTGAAGGTTTTCCGCCACAACCCGGAATCACTGATTCATCTTTTCCCATTTATTTATTTTTATTATAAATTTATCACTATCATATTAAAAGATGGGGTTCTTTAGCTGATAAGTGGGATTCAAATAGAATAGATAATTTATGAAGAAAAGGAATTCAATTTAACCCCCTTTGTATGAATGCAATATTGTTATTATTTTTAATTATAAATAACACGAGTAAAAAAGAATTCTTTTTTCTTTTTGAATCCGGGTTGGATCTTCAATTTATTGAATTGAAAAAATTAAGCTACGGACAAGAGAGAGCATCCGGGCACAAACCGCGTCACTTCTATTCAATCATTTGAGTTTTGGTTCATGGTCTTCTGGACATGAGTCACACACCACATGGGTCATGAAGGTAATCCAGACCAAACCCAAGAGCAATAGGAAATGAGAATCAATTGAGTCTGCAAAAACAAGGCCCACGACTGGATTTCATTGAACCTGGTCACTTACGGCTACCATTCAGCTTGGTGTCTCACACAACGCAAATCGGTAGATGTGTACTTTTCACAAGAAATGCAGAAGATAGAGCAAAGTTAATGTTAGAATTGCACTTGCTTTAAATATTTGTGGCAAAATGATGGTTCTATCATCTGCTTCACTGCAACCAAAACAACCATGAGAGAAGAACATAAATTCCAAACATATTCCACTTTCTATATATTACCCTCCATCTATATGAACTAATGACTACAGTATAGAACGAAATGGCATCAACTTTTAAGTAGAAGAAAGAAAGTCTATTGAACTCTTTTCTTTTAAGTTTCTATTGACATAAAAAAGGAAACCAGACTCTACATAGTACAGGCACCCCAGAAAATCAGGATCTAAAGGAAATTATATCAATCAACTCATCCTGTTCCCTCCATCTTTCAGAGAGTTTGCCCAACAATGACAACTAATCCTTCCAGCCCTCCTTGTTCAACCGCCGTGAGGCAAGGCCTTTAGATGAGAGACTTGGAGTAAGCGGCATCGAAGGTGTCTTGGGTGCTTCCTCATCATCCCAATCATCACCCCAACTGTTATCCCATCCATCATCAATGTCTGACTCTGATTTTCGCACACCAGAAACTGGTAGCTCCATATCTAGTCTTTGATATTTAGAGCTGCCACTTGAAAGTTGCCTCCAGCGGAAGCCGATGCACATACAAGCTGATACCAGTATGAGCAGTGTAGCCATGGATATAAATACGAGGGCAGGCTTTCGTAACATGAAATTAAAATATATGGACTTAGGTGAGTTGTCAGACTGCTCTCCAGAACTATGTGCAAGTAAATCCCCAAAATCTAGGCTGCAATTTCCATTTCCCACCATTAAAGTGATTAAGTTGTCAGTTCCTCTATTTCTGACAGAGACCTTCACCTGTAAAATACCATTCATCAAGTCAGAATCCACTCTTGATGTAAATAAAAAATCAACAATCACAAAATCTGTGAAAAGTTCATTATTACTGCCATTGGATAATGTAAACCACGCTCAGATTAAGGATTGCTAGATATCATTAAGATGTCTATTTGATGGGGAACTATATATAAAGTGAAATAATCAACTTTAAAGATTCATATTCTTCACATCTTGTATAACTATGATATTCTCATTGCAACTTTTTGTATACACACCAAAAATACTCTATCTTATGAACATCTCGAATACCCCTAAAAATGCAGATTTAATGCCCTTTACCAACTTGTCTGCTCCAGATCATCAACTGACCACAGTTTGTTGAATGCATACATGTAACATACTTATTGTAACTGATATTGTTTACCTTTAGTAGAGTCCTTAAAAAAGATACCTGTCGCTCCCAGTACATTTTTCCATTTTACATATACAAAATCATTTCAGAATATAGCAAGATACTTGCTAGTAGGAGATAGAAACTTGATTAAAGGCTAATAAGTTTCACTCTTTTTTAATAGATGTGGGTAGACGATTAACCATGAAACTAGTGAACTATGGAATAAAAAGCTCTCTGAGATATTTTCAAATAACCATGAAATATTGTACAAGTACCTTTTGGTCTTCTTTCTCTTGGAGTTGAACTTCTGTCTTCTCTAACTGGACATAATCAGGAGCAGAAATTTTAACAGTAAGAGGTCCCTTAACTTTCTTATGGATTAGAAGCGATAGATCCGGAGAGTCTGGAAATTAGAAATGGACTCAAATCTTGATTTCTTTCATGAGATCGAAAGTAAAAAGGAACATAAACATAGAAAGTAAAAGGATTTCACACATATACTATCATTGTCAATTTGTATAAAATTATCCCCATAATTCAGACTACCAGTCTAGCTTCGATGTTAATAGGACTTGAAAAGTTTAGCAAACAAGCTATCAAATACATTGTCCCTTGCAACCAGTTATTCCAAGCATGATTTAAAAGTGCTGCAATGCATCACAACAGAGACCCTCTCACAGCAAAAGAAAATTTTCAAGAATGCAGCACCAATATAAACTTGTACCAAGAAAATGCCAATCTTACAAGCTTCATTTTCAATCCATACCTATAAATTATTCAAGAACATATTCTCCTATTTAAGACTGATAGTTCAGGCTAACATTCCTTAGGAACATATTCTCCTATTTAAGCACTGATTCTTTTGGACTAAATTCCTTAAAAACCCACCTCACTTATATAAACTGAAAATCTTACTCTGAACGTAATGTTTTTACAAGAGGAAACACTTTTACATCCAGCTCATAAAACCAATTTCATATGCATATATATATCAATGAACATTGCAGGATGTAACAATTTAACAGTAACAATAATGAAATGAAAATACACGAAATAACTACTATTAGCCATTAAATAAAATGCCATTTACAGGATGTGAATACATACCATTCCCTGGAACCCTCAAACATGCAACAAAAGTTTTATCATCATCCATGCACTCTTTAGATGAATCACATTCTTCAACCAGAGTCCCCTCCTTCCCTACCGAGTCCGAATCATCCGACTTACCACCCTTTTCAGGCACATCTTCAGATTTGACCATCAAATTCCCTTCATTGTCACCTGCTCTCACCTCCTTATTTGAACCACCATCGCTCTTTTCGGTATGAACAGCTTTTTTCGAACCCGATTCCTCACTCAAATCATTTCCACCTAAATCATTCTTAACATCAACACCTCCTTTATCTACTTTCGCTTGACTGGATTTACTAACTTCAGTAGAATTTGCAACTGAACCTGACCCGCCCGTTCTATTATTTGAATTATTTGTATGATTGAGATTCCGATTTAATTCAGAATTTTCACCCGCATCTCCCTATATAATAAAAGCTTGATTTCAGAACCAAAAAAATAGAACAAAGACTTTAAATAAGTTTCTTTTATTAAAAAATAAAAAATAAATAAATCCTACCTTTACATCAACGTCAGAGTTGCCATTAACGAGTAGCAGCAGAAGAAACGCCATCAAGAAAACATAACTTGTTTCCATTTTTTTTTTATTTGAGATAAACCCACTTCAGTATTCTACAACAAATACCTAAATTTACAAATACGATATTCAAAATCAAATCTTTGAATCACAAAGGACCTGGGAACAAAACAAGTCAGCAAAGAATCAAAGATATAACTACAATAACTGACCCGAAATACGACAACTTCGTTGCGGGTGAGCTTCAGGAGATCTCGGTTACACATATCACCACACACTCACAGACTCCAGAGTCTTGTGTTAGGTTGTTACCAGAGAGAAGCATAAAGGACTTCTTCCACGGCTCTGCAGAGGAAGGAATGGTGAACAACCTGAACCATGAACAAAACGCATCGTTTTGGAAGCTTTAGACAAAATGCAACTTGCCGGCTAAACTAAAAAAAGTAATGATTGGAAGTATCGACTGCGGTTTAGTTGAAAACGCTGTGGCCTTGATGTCATTATCGTTTCTTTTTACGTTCGGGATAATTTCATATCATTGATGGACGAAATTGTAACTTGAAAAACACTCCGTCATCAGATATGTGAGTCAAAACGCCATGCCTTACCCAACATTAGTTGATGCCTCACCAAGCATAGACACTTGTTTTCATTTTAAATGGTTTAAATTAAAGACAAAATCTACGACGGGTCACATATATCTATCCAATGAAAAGTTACGTAAACTTTAAAACATATAAATTGTTGTATGGTAAACTTTCTCTAAAATAAATCTCTTATTTTTATCTAAATATTTTAATGAATTTGAATTGTAATGGTGTTGGCTAGGGTGCGCATGACATATAAAGACAATATGCTTAACCTAAGTTCGAAGTATAGAATATGCTAAGCCTCACTGGACTTCATTCATTTATTATTGAAAAATTACTTGTGAAGAGAAAACGGTATACCGGTATGAACCGTTTGATTTATATTTTAGGCGTTAAAAATTGTTTCTTAATAATTTTCACCTCCTAGAAGGTGTGTTTTGTTGGAGCCATGGATAATTATCAATTACTTCTATTTTGATTCCACGCACGATTTATTTGTCATGCACGATACTTTTACTTTATGTAATATTTGTGACGTATATTTTTTTAAAAATATATTAGAATTAATATTGTAATTATTTGGCCCATTTGACAGCTCTATCTGTGGAAACAATTTTGGTCAAAGTTTGAGGCAGCATCTAGTTATGAGCCCATCTCTATGTTCAACGGTGTCCTCTCCCAAATCTTGTGCCTTGCTTGAGCCCATTTCTGAGTCCACTCATCAACCTCGAGACATAGTTCGTAGGTCCACCCCATTTCCCGTGGATTGGGCTTTTTAGTATCTGGAGCTCCTGGGAATGTAAAGGGCTTGTAAATCAGAAATGGTAACAGAAGAGTTAGAAGCATTGCTAATCTGGCTATTCTCAACTCCTAGAAGTTGTGTTTTGTTGGAGCCACTTGATGAGAAATCACTGGAAAACGTTGATGCTGATTAGTCATCCGCAAAGGATATGATGTTCAAACTAGCTGTCAACAAACCGATAAATCATGCATCCAGGTATCATTCTTGTTTTAGCATGTTGCTGTGATGCATGGGTGTGTTTTCATACAAGTTTTTAACAACTTGCAACACAAAGTTTTTACTTATTGGGCCCATCGAAATAACAAGTGTAACTTTAGATTTCAAGAATGGCCCAGACCTATTATCAAAGCTGGGCTTGTGATTTCAATTATTAGAGCCCATAAACCTGCTAAGTGTAAGCCCATTCTCGGCCATCAAAGATGATTGGGTTTGTGGGCTTGAAAGCTTTAGCGCAATTGCAAGCGTGTGTTGATGTTCTTCTCATAAACGTAAGTTACGTAACAACTGAAAGTCCATTCCATTTCCACCAAATTTAATAAGATCGAACGAAATTCATGAATATAAAAGATGATTTGATTCAACCGTTTACTTTTTTTCTTAATTAACCCAAAATTTAAAAATTTTGATTTGTAAATTAAACCAATGGCCCGTCGACGTGTTAGTCTATGATAAATCAATAATACATTATCTTTGGCTAGGCCGTTAGACCATCATAGGCTAATTAGTCGACAAACGAAAATCAATAATCAATGGACTCACAAACCAACAGTTTATTAAATAAATCAAAATTTTTAATCTTTTTATCATTTTTCAATTCAATCTCTTAAATTTGATTATTTTACACAATTTCTGTTATTTATTCGGTGTTCTAATTGTTAGTCTTATACAAGTTGAAGTTGGTGTTTGTAAAGTCAAATTTCAATTGAAGAATAATAAGATATCCAGAAGAAAAAATTGAATTGACATACGTCAGCCAAGTTCCATTAACAAGTGACAAATTGGGCCTGAGAGCGGCACCTTCCTCGATTCAAATCAACGAGCTCCACAAACTCACCTACCTTATGCGTCGGTGCTGTGTCCACATTTTATAAGTCAACTTACCCAAAATTGAGGTTTTGTTATGGTCGTAACCAAGTCTAATCCCATCTGTACATATATATGCTTAATTAATAATAATAATTTCCAATCAAAGTCACCAAATGAAGAAATGTTCATTATTTTCATTTTGTCAAAAAGTCTTTTAATTATTTGCGATAAGGCTAAGACCAGAAAGAATGTATTAAAATTGTCAAACCGACCGGTGCCAACTCATGAAAACAAAAATTTCAAAAATTTCCGGCGGACCATCATGGACAGCTCATTGGAGTGACAGAAGAAGCTCTGTTGTGAAACATGTTGCCTCCATTTTTTTCTGTATATGTCTAATCTTTAGATGTATATTTCATCTCCTGCCTTTGATAATCTTACTTCTCTAGTAAGCAACGCTAACTTACAATATGATATTTATCAATCTCGATTCTCTAGGGTTAGTTTTATCTCACAGGGTTTAATCCATATCTCTATGTTTGGTTTTATCTTATGGTCTAATCTTTAAATCCGGATCCACATTTATATAATGTGAAAAACATTTTTTATCTAATCTCGTAACAGCACAAGAATACTTAATAAACTTAACCTATATCAAAAGAAAAAGAGAAAATAGAGCAATAGGCATTGTTGTATAAAGCGAATTAGGGATTCTTTTGGCTAACTCTGGATTTCACACAGAAATTGGATATGAATATTGGACTTTTTTGAGTTAAGCTTGGACGGAGGGGTGTGACAGAAAGCAACTTCTTTCTTATCTTCTTCACGCTGCACTTTGAGGGGGCCTTCCACTAATCATCATCTAACAGATGATAGAGCATCAGGATGGGTAGGCCCAAATTAATACAAATAGAAAATCACATCAACATTTGATATCGAGAAGAGGTGTGGGGACCATAGCCATTCGCCAGTGGTCATTTCAGGCAAGTGACAACATTTACAAATGCAAAAATTTCTTCTGCTGTATAGTTGACGCGAACGCGTCTCACCAATCCTAGCTAGAGAACCCAATCATATAGCATGTTCAAACCAGACACACAGGGACCAGCCAAACCGTCAAAGTCTCGGCAATCACACAACACAAGCCTCGAACTCAAATCAAACCCATCATACGTATACGTCTATTGAAGTTGTGTGTGTATGTGGTTGTGTGAGCGTGTCAGCGCAATTACGCATTTTTTCTCGTCTCAATTTTCTCTCTGCAAATGCCTCTGTTAGGTAACTGTTGCCTGCCGGCCCATAATTCAAAAAATAAATATAAAAAAATGAACCCATTAAAGACCTTTTTTTTGGAATAGAGAGTACATGCATTGTTTCCTGCTAGAGATTAGAGAGTGTTAGAAAGAAAGAAACTTTAAAGTTGAATGAACAGGTACTTTCTTTCTATCATACGCTGTGCTGCCTTTTGACAGAAAGAGAAAAGAAGTTAATGCATTTTCTGTTGCTGAAAGTGAAAAGTGAGCCCATCATTGGTTTTGAAAATCAATTTTCGGTCGAATATTAGGATTATTTCAATCTCCAAGATGTCTCGATCCGTTCAACTTTACACAAGTTTGGAATGATAATATACCTGCCATCTATATAAGCATTTTTTTTTTGTTTAAAAAATAATTAAAGACTCAATTCAATCATGTACATGTCCAATGTGCGTCTAGTAAACATCAAACCCATACACAAACAGACACAGTGCATGCTCCATTTTACCCACTTTTCTGATTACTCACCACATGGCATAGTTTCCATCTCTCACTTAAGTCTCCACTCCAACCATATTCTATCTTTTGTTTTGCAATTACTTCTCCGCTTTACAAGACGTAAACCTAATGTCTTATTCATACACAAATCAATTATTTTAGAACGACTCTTTGCGTAAACCATGAAATTAAATTGTTATTCTCTTGTTATTCTTATGTCAATAGACGGTCCATAAATATCTAATAATATAGGTAAATATTAGAGTAATATTGAAAATATACAATCTTAAAGTTAATGTTTCTTAAAATCAGAAAAAAAACGAAGTTACTTAGTGCACTCCTATATGTATGACAATTTTTTAATTTTATGTCATCATGACATCATAATGCAATGAAATGACGTGGGCGTTTAAACGGACGTCGAGACTATCCGTTAGAAAATGGGGAGAATTCACGAGAAACTGGAAATTCTTATTTTGTTAAGGGGTTGGACGGATGAGAGAGCGACACGTGTAGTGCTGTCAATGACTAAAGCAACAATAGGGTTGACGTGTCGGCCTCATGGGATAGGACCACTGAAGATAGTCGGCGTCGCCTGGCAGTGACACTGTGTCCACGTCCATATAAGGACGAAAAATCACTTTTTCGCAATTTTGATTTCCACAATTACCCCTTTTCTGCTACATAATTACATTATTGGCCACTGAACCGGAATTGTTGCCGGAAGCTGGCTAGCAAATGAGCAAAGTTAATTTAAGTTATAATCCAATACCAACTAGATAATCAAAGTGTACGTTTTTGTAGTAAAGCTAATAAAATCTTTATACAAACTCGCTGTAATCATTCATTCATATGTATAATATCATCTTCAATATTGTTGGGTTTGATTGATTGAGGCGGAACATGGATGGATATACATTAGGATTGACTTATAAGGCGATAGTTTGGTAGGCTCACATGCCCATGCAGATGCAGAAAAGCTTTTTGGCATTGAAGAGATGAAGATGAGATGAGTGTCTTTCACGAGCTTGTCTTCGAAAAAGCCTTTATCTATTACCTTTTCAAAGCACACCTTTAAGTCATTAATGCACCTTACTCAGAAGGTCCCCCGTTTCTGATTTTGATGGGTGGTTTCTTCTGAAAAGGTCCAACCTCATTCAAATAAGTGGTTGATTGTTGATGCATGCACACTTTGGCTCTGGCTGAGTCTTGGCTGGGCTTGCCTTGCCTTGTAATAATGATATGGATCCCTCTCATCTTTCATTAAACCCTGTACCTTCTTACCTTTTTGTCCGAAAATCAAATTTGGTCATTTTCTCTTAGACTTTGTGTCAGCTCTAAGCGGTGTGATACTCACATATATCAAGCTGTTTGTTAATGACAAGACTAGTAATTCAAAAGTGTTGTTGCCACAAAACTGTGCAAGTGTATGGGTTGATTACAATTTTCACAAAATGAGATTGGAGATACATTGTTAAACAGTGAATTATGAATAGCTACCAAGCTCTAGTAGAAAGCATCTATAGATAGACTTTTTGACATTGAGTTTCTCAGAAGAAAGTATTTCCCGCTTAGTTAGGCTTTCTCGATCAAGCAAATAGCCCACCATTACCAACTATTGATGCCCATTTAATTGATCACTGCCATGTGCTTTTAGAAATCACAGATACATGTAATGAAGTTTGATAAGTTGTACACTGATGTATGCAGGGTATGGGGCATACCAAAATATAGCATGATTGATGATGCATTTCCGATAAGTTAAGAGATTTTATAGCCATCAAAGAAGCTTTTATTAAGAAATACTTGCCATCCCATGAAGACTCTTGTAATTACATTAATTTGGATCTCAATTATTATGACAGAGACTTGGGAAGTTATCTAAGACAGCAAAGCAACCCCACCATGTTATATTTAAAATCCTGTATACGAATCCCTTCCATCAAATGGTACTAGTTGGCTATTTACTCATGTCCATATGTGATTGTCTGAGGCCGAGCCGAGTAGCCAGCTGATGTGAAGAGTCAAGTTGAGCCTATAAGAAGGTAAGCATAAGCATTGATGAGAAGCTGCCCGAGACGGAACAAAAGGCTCCGTCTTCCAATGAGAAGACGCGTGGCCTAGAAGTTTTGACTTTGAAACAGTGAAGAGAAGCTGACTCTTAAGCAATAAATAGAAAAAGTAGCTTTTTAGCGGTAGTACACACGCACGTCTCAGTGGGAACTGGGGACTACAAAATTTTGTTTTGAACGTAAATGTAAAGCCATTAACTAGATTCACGGTTACAGATCAACCTCACTCGAATTTTTGATTGCAAGGCAGCTAGCCACAAGGGCACCATTGTCTTTATGCAAGTGGGTTTATGGTAACTTGAGCTGAAGGAAGTTCAAATTATCTTGGAAAGTAAATTGTGAACAGAAAGAGCATTGAAAGTGCATCAATCTGCAGCTATAAATATCGCAGCTTGGACCAAGCTCGGGACTCAGCATAGTAACTCACAGCTCCATGAAAAAAACACTGGTTGTCCTCTTTCTCTTCCTCAAACCCTCCAAAGAAAAAAACTTGTAATGCTTCCACTTCACAAACTCTGCTTTTATAAATTTTTTTCCTTTTCAGTTTCCATTTCAAAGTTTCATACTTCCATGATTCTTGACCCAACAATTCTTCAAGCTTGAGTCTTTACCGTTTTCCACTATGTTGTTTTGAGAAATTCTGTGGCTAGTGTTGGGCAACTTTCGATTGGTTTTGTAGTTTCTTTTTGCAAGGAAAAAGAGACCATTTTTGTAGTGTCCTGTTTCCTTTAGCATAATTTTCTTACTCTGAAACCACTCTGTTTCTTGTTTTTCAATCGAAAAGTTTATTTAAGAGAGAAAGAAAATGCAAGGAGTCCAAGAAAACAATCTATCTTCTCCAATCAGTGATGGTGCTGAAATCCGATCCTCACTTTCACAACTCCTATTAACGGCAGGAACCAACGCTATTGACTCGATTTTCTCTCACTGTCCACCAATACCTACCATAACCAGCCCTGTCTACGAAACATTAGGCTCTTCTGTATATCTTCGCCAGAGAGACATTCTGCAGAAATTCTGTGAAGAAAACAGAACGAAGCACAACCCTCTCAGCCGCAGTTCGTTAAGCACCCCACTTCAAAACTGTGCTTACTCTAAAAGCACTTGCATGGCTCCAACAAATAAGAAGCTTTACAGGGGAGTGAGGCAGAGACATTGGGGAAAATGGGTAGCTGAAATCAGGCTTCCTCAGAATAGAATGAGAGTGTGGCTCGGCACTTATGACACAGCTGAAGCAGCTGCATATGCTTATGATCGTGCAGCGTATAAGCTTAGGGGGGAATATGCAAGATTGAATTTTCCAAACTTGAAGGATCCGAGTAAGTTGGGATTCGGAGATTGTGCGAGACTGAATGCTTTGAAGAGTTCGGTTGATGCCAAGATTCAAGCGATATGTCAAAAGGTGAAAAGAGAGAAAGCGAAAAAGAATGCTAAGAGAAGCGGTAATATTGAGGGTAATAATAATAATAATGGTGGTCGTGAGAGTAAGAAAGTAGTGAAAGGAGTTGATTCTTGTTCATCTTCTTCAACAATGTCGCCTCTGTTTTTTGGTGAGAATTTGGACAGCGAATTGGTTTCACCAAGTGTTTCTGAAGATGGGTTCTGGAAGAGTGAGAATTCTCAGCCCACAGTTTCGACAGAGTATCCACTAATGGTGACAGAGGTATCAGAATTTGAAGGCTGTTCACTTGCTAGAATGCCCTCATATGATCCTGAGTTGATCTGGGATGTTCTTGCTAATTGAGAATTAAGATTTTATATTTTTTTCATAGGTGTAAATGGTAATTTAGAATTTAATTAAGAGTATTTTCCCAGTATGTTGTTCTTTTGGTCTTCGTCGTTTCTAAGTGTTGGTCATGTCGTAGCTTTAAGTACAGGATGTCGTGATTATATTTGGCCTTATTTTTTGCAAACAAGGCAATCTTATTTTTATGGCAGTTGACTAATATATGAGAGGCATTTGGTAACTGAAATAAATAAATATTTAGTTATGGTTGTTTATTTAGTTGTTTTTCGCGCCAATAGATGGGTTTCTACTAGCATCTTTTAGTTTCATTCAAGCTAATAAAAATAACAATGGTGTCTCATAGTGGTTACACACACCAGGCGGATGCTGGTGTCATTAGATGGAAGGATGGAACCATGTGAGCCTTCAAGCCTTGCAATATTATGAATAACGAAACAAACTTGTCTATTTTCTCTTGCCATGAAAGTGAAACCAGCCACGTTCACAGCTTATCCTTCTTGCTTAATCTATGGCTGTTCACGAAGCAGTGGTCCTGGAATGGACTTCTCTTATTTACCTGTTCGAAGACAGAGGACCAGTCCAGATTTAACTCATTTGCTGTGACAACGATACGGATCCCAGCAGAATATCTTCAGGTTAGAACCTCTTCAATCATTAATCTTAAAGGAGAAACAAGGGAGAGACATTTGAGCTTCATATAATAATAAGTTTTATTACTGATACGAACAGAACATGAAGATTGATAAACGTACATACTGTAATTTAAGAAATCAATATGATCATTTGCTACAGAGAAAAAAAGTTCAATTTTACATAAGCATTCATTTTCTTAAAGAAAACGGGAATTACATGTTGACATAGTTTCAGCTGGATATCTCATGACATTAAACTCAAATTTGAACGTTAAATAAAGGAATGGAACAAAAGTATTCTGTTTTCCCCAAAACAGGTGCTGACATTTACAAATAGTCTTTCTAACCCTAATTGTACAAATAGTTGTTAAGTACCTCCTAACCATAATGACTTGTATTGTAGGACATGGTAAAGTAAATGCCGGACGGCCTCTCTTACTACCGAATGTCATCTTCATTGTAGGACATGGTAAAGTAAATGCCGGACGACCTCTCTCACTACCGAATGTATGAAGATGACATAAAGTTTAAACTACTACCAACTCAAAGACTTCTTAGTTTGCTGGAGTTTTGTATTGTAGGAACTTTCAATCTCCTCCTGCAAAGACCATGAATTGCGTAGTTAAACTTTGTATGCTTTACATTGTTACTAGTCTTTTTCCTTTTTCCCCTTCTTCAATGTTTTAACCCAAAAAAAAAAAGGAAAAAAAAAGTGATATAGCAGTTTACCAATTACCAATTTATTATTACCAGAGAAACTAAGAACAAATTGCAAATCAAGCTATTTAAGCTGTTTATGAAGTGGATGAAATTTATTAAAAGTTTCTTTCCTACTTTTACCTTTTTCACAAAAAAATTGCTATGGTTTAGCTTCCAATGTTTGGAGAATCTAATAGCCAAATGTTTAAATCTGGTAAGCAGTGACATGACAATTTTATTTCTGAAAAGGAGGCATTTTCCTACAAAAATACAACAGAGGCATAAAAAACAATGAGATTTACCTTGCAAGATTTTAGCAGAGGCTGCAAGAATGATGATCTGAAAAAGCTGACTGATTTCCCTAGTATGGTTTTATCCCATTCTGCCACCAAACAAAAGATTTAAGCATCAATGCTGTGCTGGAAAAACTAATTGCATATGGAAATACATGCAGTAAACATGACTCTTCAGTAGCATTTATTATCAATCCATATAGGATTGTTGATATACTGCCTTTAAGTAACGACCAAAAAACAGCTTGGACAGGAAAAGGTAATTTAGAGTAACCTTAACTGCAAGTTAAAACTTTGGAAAGCCATAATATGTTCTGCTTTTCTACTAACATACCATTCTCAACGTCACCTCTTGAACTTCCTGAGTTTAGCTCTTGTAGAAGCTGCAATTCCAGAAAAACAGATAATAGTTAGGGGGAAATGAAAATCATAGAACATGAATTAGCCATAACCCTGATGCAGCCAAGGAAAGCAGCTTGTTATCATCCTAACCTCAGAAACCGTTGGTACTGCAGTAGGATCAAATTCATCACAATGGTTTGGGTCAATAGGAATACAGACACGACCTGAAACAAGGAGAAATAAATTATAACAGCAATATCATGAAGTTTAATATCCAAGTTCCACATTGTAGAAATAACAGAACACTGATTTTTGGCAAACTAACATTGCTTCCTTTTTACCTCAAAATATTTTGGTGTTAGAAAAAAACTTAAATTCTTAGTATTTTCAAGAACCACATTTTAAAATGACTCTAAAAGAATCTTCATGTACATGGTCCATTACATCTGCTGATGCTAGAAAAAATAATGGATACTGACCTGTTTTTGGATGTACGCAAAATGGAGCCTTTAGTAGATGGTTCATGTGTTTTGATACCTGACAAGCATACAGATTAAATCCAACATGAAGAGTTAGCAATGACATTTTGTATAAAAGGGTAGAAATGCTCATGAGTGTTGAATGCAGGAGAGAAAGAACAGGGTGGGGGATTGGATGCATTAACCTCCATATCGAGCCTCGGGTAGGTAAAGGCAAACACAATCTCTTGAACACATCTATGCAGCCCTTGTACCTGAAATAGTGAACAAGGCCTGTTAGTGAAAGTACTTCCAAGATCAAGAGCCTGCTCTATGAAGTATGTAAGAACTTCTGCTCTAACAATCCATGTAATGATGAATGAATCCTAACTTTTAATATGTGAATGAGGAAATCATAATAATATTGTCTCCACAGACCATAGACACTTTGTTTATTTTCATAAATTTCCATTGATCATCCCTAACGTACTACATCTCATACTCATATTCACGCTAGATACATGTTAGCTTGCCCTGCATGCCCAGCTGTCAACCATCAGAAGAAAAATCATTTCACAAGGGCATTTGTGTGACACAAGGCAATTCCTACCTTAGGCTTTCCTGATTGCAGCATATTTTTTAGTTGCTCCCACCGAAAAACATTGAGGTCTTTTGAATAGGAGGACCGCCTGTTCTCCTGCCACTTCCCTCGAATCTCAGCAGTAACAGCTGCAAAGATAACATGAATTATAAGAAATGAAAAACCTTTCCCTTTTTTATTTTCTTGTTTGAGGGGGGAGAGTAGAATGGATATTCATAGTATACATTCATCAGGAATCATGCTTAGAATCTTCTCATATTTCTCCTCAGTTGCAAATAGTTGTTGACTTGAAACAAACTTTTCCTCAAAGAATTCTCTTAGAACTTCATCATACGATCTCCTGGGAAGCTTTAGTGTCTTAGTAGAGCAAGCAATGGATCAAAATTAGGAAATCAATAAGATGTAATATGTCTTAACACTTACACAAGGAAAGGATGAAGAGCAAGGCCTGGCAGAGAAACCTTCTTATTACTATTTTCATTTCCCTGAAGAGATTACAGAATCAACAACATCTATTAAACTTAATGCTAAAAAAGATTTCCCAACAACTCAATCGCATCTATGACCAGCGGTATAGCACCTTGTATACACGAAAATAGTCAGCGATAGCTCCTCTCTGTTCATTGTTCAACCTACAAGGTGATGGTAGTACAATTTTAGGTTCTTTGTCCCATGACAAAGATACAGAAGTACAAGAAAACATAATAGAGATTTACCATTATGGCATTACCTCCTTGCTTTTCCATCACAAACCCAACAGTGAACACCACGTCGCCCACTATAAACCCAAAGAATGTGATTAAAACCAAAATCATCTGCATCAAAAATTTCAATTGATGGTGTTAAAATAGAAGCCAAATTTGGTTAAGCATGTGTACATGCGCTTATATGCTGCATATTTAACCTAAATATAACTATGCTCTAGTGAATGGACAATATGGCAATACATGGAGCACATGATCTATGAACCATGAGGACATCCACCATGTATAACTAAAGTGCATTCTGTATCTACATCACATGCGTATAACAAATTAAGCTGGTAGGCAGCAGTGAGAAAGAAAGAAGATAACAGAGCCAGTAGTGGGATCTTCATTGATCATGGAGTAACTTCCTAGCATGACATCTCTTCTTAATATGGCAGTCATGTTTTGCCTAAGGTAACTGTTGTAAGGATTCTATATTTAAGATAACTTTGTTACAAGAAACCCTGAAGGATCTAATACACAGATATTTTGGAAAGAAGACATCAGGTACCAATATATGTCACTCCTACCTCTGAGGGCAGTATCAATCACTTTGATAGCAGCTGTCATTAGAGGCCAGCACTCCAAGCATACATCTGCCCCTGAGCAGCAATATCTAGCATCATCATAGTCAGTTATGTCCTGGGAGGAAGATTTAACTCAAACAAGTCAATTAATCAAGTAATTAGAACTCAAATATTAAGGTAGGGAGCCATTATTTAGTAGTCACATAAGCACAGCAGCTTACAATGTCAAAGACTAGTTCCCTCTCCACTGGGGTAAAAAGATTATTATCACCACCTTGCGCATAGGCATGCCTCTTTGCAGGCTGCAGTAAATGAAGGATCAGAAAAATTAAATATCAACCACAAAGGCAAAACTGAGAATCAGAAATGGTGATAATATATTACACAAGAAATATATACATATATAAAGAATTTCAGCATTTAATTCATTGCTCCAGTGTGAAGAAAAAGATTTCACATGAATCAATACTAAGTTGAATCCTAAATTACTTGCTCCATAAAACTATGCCACTCAAGATTTATGAAGGACTAAATAAATCTTACATCTACACTGTAGACAGGCCCAATATCTATTTTAAATGGACACTTTTCTTTGATGGAATTTTCCAGTTCAGATGCATTATTGAAAGACTGGAAACGCAGATAAATGTCGTTATCCAGGGTGTAAGAGAATTCTCTTCTTCCAAAGTAGGATTTGTCACAGGCAGGATGCTTCCCATCTACAAATAATCAATTAAGTGGAATAAGCACACATTCAAAAATTATCAGTGTTCATGCAAGAGGAAATGACAACCAGATTGATCAGGGATACGCATTACCGTTTCCATATGACATCCATTTGAAGATATCCGCATGAGGAAATAGCCTTCCTGCCACAATGTGAACGTCTCTTGAGTTCAAATTGAGTGCCTTTTTTTTTTTTTTTTGCTTTAAAAATAATAAATCAGCAAAATTTCGGCAAAGTCAAAGCCATTTCAATGCTCCAGCACATGTTAAATACATGATTGTAGCTGAAACTTTGTAATTCATCATACAACAAGAAAGCATAGAAACTTTTACATAAGCAGAAATAAATATTAAAACAAAAAACCTCAGATAGATATTGAACTAACCCAAAAGAAAACAAAAATCAAAGCCTAGCTCATCCAAGCCGAATTAAAGAAAAAATTACCGTAATAGACTTTGAGATAATTAGCATTGAATCCTTCGGGAATGAGAGTTTGTTGATCAGGAGCGTCGATCAACATCTCGTCTCCTCCATTCTCGATTTCCTCTTCCGTCATTTTAATATTTTAACCAAACAAAACTACAGTTTCAATTGAAGAGAACCTAATTCGGCGAAATTAACAAAGAGAACACACGATCTGGATGCGAAACTGCAGAGAGTGCGTTGAAATGGCGGGAAAAGTCTGAGGTTAGGGCATGTAATATAGAATTTTTGGCGGGAAAAATACCGATCCCAAATGGAGGGTTTTATTGGCGGCTTTCGATTAAGGTAATTTTGGGCCTATACAAGGATCGGCCCTTAGAGAGCTCAACAGTAATTAAACCCAACTGACTATCTAGGCCGCTCGGAAAAACAAAAATGTGACCCAAATTATGCGGTAATTTATAAATTATTAATTTAAAAAAAAATTAGAAGCATAACCATATTTTTAATAAATTACTTAAATGTCATTTTTTCTTTCTTAAAAACAACGATCATGATATATTTTTTATCCAACTTGAATGCTCTCTTTTCACACATTTCACTTTAAAAACCATGGAATAAGCTTATAAATAAATAATTTTAAAAGATTGATACAATTTATTATATGTTCATATACAAAAATCTTTGTTTTATAACGAGTAATTATCATTCACTATCCCTATATTTTCCCATTTTTTTACTTATATGGGACGTTTGTCATTTTTCTCTTCTTTGATCCTTAAGTTTTGAAAAAATCTCTTTTCAAGTTATCCAGTTAAAAATTCAATTAGTTAACATCTATTAATCTTTATAGTATAATAAATTTACCATTTTACTCTTATTAAAATATAAAAAATAATTAATTTTTCAAGGTCAATATTAAGTTAAATGATCAAATTACCCTTGAAATAAATACCAATATGTGTTAATATTGTCCATAAAAAAAGTAATTTTAATATGTGTTAAGGTAATTTGATCATTTAATTTAATATTGTCTTTTAAAAATTAAGTCATTTTTTATATATGTTAGTATGGAAAAAATAGTAAATTTATTGAAATATAGAGGTTAATAGATGTTAACTAACAAGATTTTTAACTTGAGGACTTGAGAAGAGTTTTTTTTTTAATTTAAAGATGAGAGAAGAGAAAAATGGCAAATGTCACATATGAGTGAAAAAAAGAAAAAATGTAAAGGTAGTCAATGATAATTACTCGTTTTATAACTATTTGTCATATGTTGAATGCAATATTAGATGCATTATATCCTATAAAATATAAAAATCATCTAAAAATATATATTTTTATTACGAAACTCATAAAAGTAATGATTTTTAACCTGAATATTGCTCAACTAAAAATTATTAAATCACCTAAAAAAAATTACTAATATAATAATATTTAATATCTGCTATTAAGTTGATGGTATGAAATATGATTATTGACTTTTACTATTAGCTAGTGGATCAAATGAAATAACTGACTTAAAAAAATGAAGTTCAAAAGATGAAACCAAAATTTAAAATTTTTATTAATTACAAATAAGGAAATCTCAAGGACAACATATTAAAATTTCAAAAATTATATATTTTTATAAAAAATAATTAAAATATAAAAAATTTATGTTTTTTTATTATGAAGATGAGTAAATATAGTAGGATAATTGATTTAATATAAATTTTAAAGTGATTTAATGATTATTTTAATAAAAATATATAATTTTTGAGCTATTAATCTTACCTTTAAACCTATAAAAAAATTTATTTTACCAAATCAGCCGAAGAAAAATTTATAGGTGAAAAGAAGATATTTATGTCCACCCATCACACCGTTAGTCAGGGACTCATAAGACAAAAAGGGCGCAGTGGTGCTTGATCAATACGACGTAGTTTATAACAGTTCTAACTGCTGTCAATAACAAATTCTTCTTGGTAAATAAACGAATTCCTCTCATTCGCCATAACAAGTACGAATAATAAACAATACTCAGAAAAGCAAAAAAAAAAAATAATAAATAAAAATAAAAATTCAGTATTTTAATAATTTTTAATTAGGTGGATGAGATGAGAAGCTCTGGACCTTTCGCTCCGAATGGCGGTGCATTTTGGACGCTTCTGAGAATCCGTAACAGAACCCGATATTCCCGCTGATATTGGACCGCGATTTTTCCGGCCAGGGATTCCGCTAGGGTTACCGTGATGGTGACGAACGATTATATCACCGTGAACGGCAACGAGAGTGGCGGTTTCGGTAAGACGGAGGAGGATTATATCAAGCGACTTCACAAGCACGAGGTCCATGACCACCAGTGTAGCTCTTCGCTTGTTAAGCACATCAAAGCTCCTGTTCATCTAGTAAGCTCTACTTCGATTTTGATTTTTTCAAATTTTCAAATAAAGCTAATTATTGATTAGTTTAACACGTAGTTTTAGTTATTGAGATTTAAATGGAGATCCGTACATAGATCTGAGGCCGTTCTAGTTCTTGTATTTTATATTGCTTTGAAGAATGATTAGTAGCTTTCTGTTGTAACTTTATTTTGAATTGATATATGACAACTAATTGTGATGGATAGTGTTACCATGAGTTTTGATGTATCTTTTATGGCTGCCGTGATTGTAATTGAGTTTGTTTAGAGCTCTGTGCTCAGGACTTTGCAACTGTAACTTTGACAAGTTTAGAGTGGAAACAGGAAAACGAGTGCATGCTTGACACAGTTTTTTAGACATGCCTTATTGAATTTCGATTGCATTTTTGTATATGCTTAGTGTATTCTCATTTAATTAGAGATTCGATTGAAAAAGAGTTCTTTAAGAGAAAGAAAACTTGGAAGTTTTATGCCACTCTTTGATCTTTGGTGATATATATATATGTGTGTGTGTGTGTGTGTATTTATATATATATATATATATATATATATGTATATGTATATGTATATTTCTTAGTGAATGATTGTGAGTATTTTTGAGTGTAGGTTTGGTCTTTAGTGAGGAGATTTGATCAACCGCAGAAGTATAAGCCATTCATAAGCCAGTGCATTGTGCAGGGAGACCTCCAGATTGGAAGTGTCAGAGAGGTTAATGTGAAGTCAGGACTTCCAGCTACAACTAGCACCGAAAGGTTGGAGCTCCTGGATGATGAAGAGCATATCTTTAGCATGAGGATTGTTGGGGGAGATCATAGACTCAAGGTATGTCAGTGTTTTTTATTTCATAAATAACACAGTTATGCATGTGCATAAACATATGAATAATGGAATTTCAATAACTCTGATAGATCTGGACAGGTTGGTATAATTCAACTTTCAATAATTTAAGATTGGTTGAAATATGAACAATTTTCTGTAAATTTTGTTGCACTCATTGTACTTGTATGCATTGAAGTTTAATGACTGGATTATAAGGGGAATATCTCTTAGTTTATCACTACATGCGGTTTGGTTTTATGTGCTTCTTGGTGATTTCACCATAATGAAAATTGGAAATGTAAAATTGTTGCAGGATAAGGCTTTCTTGGGCCAATATCATAATAATGGTTTGAGTGGGGTTACTGATCAAAAGAATCAGATAAAAATTATCAGAATTGTTGGAAGGCATTATAGAGTTTAAGACTGTTATCTGTTTTACTGAAATGGGATTTTTTTCTTCTTGAACAACTATAAAACCTGAAGGACGAAATTCCTGTATGAATCATGAAATATATACTGTATTTTGTATTAGGCTTAATCATAATTATTTTGAGTAAAATTTTGCATGAATGCCTGTATTCTATATTTCCCAGTGGATTATTTAACCAATCATCAGGTTCTCTTGGTTAGTAACTAAACTCAACTTGTAAAGTCTATGTAGTAGCTCTACTGCTATGTGTTTGTAACCAGGCACTGATGCTATATCTTTTAATTCGCATGTCAACTCATGTTCATTCTGAACTTCCTTCTGTCTGACTAGAACGTTCAAACTGTGTCCAGTCATTTACTGGTGCAGTTTATGAATTATTGCAAAAGGCACACTATAATTGATTATTCCTTGAGCAGTTTACCACCAAATTCTTCAAATTTAGTTATTTTAGTTCAACTATATACTGGCTGAATTAAATGAATTTCAAATTACCCTTATTAAGATATCATTTTTCTTTTAAAAAATGTGAATAGTATTTCTACTTTTCACCTTATGAGTTAAATTAAAATGCTGTTTTTCATCCAATGTTCACTAAGCTCATGTGTAATCTCAATCATTTAAAACTTCTCCAACTTTTTTTTACCTTCCTCAAAATTGCAGAACTACTCTTCTATCGTCACTGTTCATCCAGAGGTCATTGATGGGAGACCAGGAACATTGGTAATTGAGTCGTTTGTGGTGGATGTGCCAGATGGGAATACTAAGGATGAAACATGCTATTTTGTTGAGGCTCTGATCAAGTGCAACCTCAAGTCACTAGCTGATGTCTCAGAGCGTTTGGCTGTACAAGACAGGACAGAGCCCATTGACAGAATCTGACTGAGGATTGAGGTTCCCATTGCTGTGGGGGGTGAGTGTGAAGCATGTGATCAAAAGCTCGGTTGAATCTTTGGCATCTATAGGGGTGTTCATCTTTTGCTTTACATAGACTATATGATCGATTTCTTGCTTTCACTAAATTGATGTTGGGTATCTTGTGTCCATAGTAGCTTACAACCAAAGCTCTTCTATGTTCTACAAGTTTCCTGAATTAAAAAAGAAAAAAGTAGATTTCTCTTTTGTGGTTTTTCTATGTTGAAAATGGTATCTATGATCTCAGATTGTATATATTTCTGCATGATGAATATATCATACTGCTACGTCATGTTTTAGCTGCCAAAGGCCATACTAAATAAGGTAGGGTTGCATGTAAGGATTGAATTGATTTTTGTTTTTCCATCTCATTATTCTTTGGTCCTAGATATAATTTAGAGGGATGAGAATACATTTGCAAAAATCGCTGCCACGTGTGATTCGTTTAAGCATGCCTATTATGCTATCCATGCAACACATGATTTTGTTTCTAACTTCCTGTCAGCCAAACTTTTCAAGCGAAGTTCATGACTTGAGAGAGCCTATAAATTAGGTGGTCCATGGTTTCCACATTTAAAGCTGAACACGCAGCACAATATGTTTTTGGGAGCTTAGTGCGTGCGTGGAGTTATGAGGGTCGAGCTCTTGTTTCTCAGAAAGTCAGGCGCGGCCATTGTTACCGTTGTATAATAAAATACAGAATGGAATGTAAAGTGTGACGGTGAGCTTCAAGAGTTTCCTTTTCAAATGCTTGGTTGTTGTTTCCAAAGTTGAAGATGATTTTCGTCTTAAGTATTTTTGTTTCATAGTCATGCTGATGGTACTGTCAGTTTCTATCATGTAATCCAAAGTTTTACATGAATCCTTTGTTGGTGCAATGTGATAGAAAATAAGTGTATTGAAAATAAATTTTCTATGTGCTCAAAGTCCGAAGGTTATTGCGTAGCAGTTATCGGCAAAAAGATTGATTCCGTTTTTTAAATGAATATTTATTTCTCAGATATTTTTTAAGGTGAGTGTTAGTTTTATAAATTTTTTAAGGTGAGTGTTAGTTTCTTATAAACAGTAATAATTTTTAGATAACAAATATTAATTTAATAAAAATTAAATATTTTTTAAAAATTTAATTGGGGGTCTGACGAAATATCTCGTGATTCCGCTGATTAACCGTTCCTGAAGAATCTCATTAGTGGTCTGCTTGCCTTTCCGCTTTATTCTTGGACCCTGTCTTAATCTTTATATAAAGAGAAAACACAAAAGATAAAAAATAAAATAAAATAAAATAACAAAAGAATATATATATATATATATATATATATATATATATATATATATATATATATATT
>JANLJB010030917.1:10885-37254 GCA_026212285.1 Bursera cuneata | reverse complement strand
TAAAACCATGAAGATAGTATCCCTTAAACCTTATGAGATATGAATTTCATATCTATAAAGTAGTGTTATCTGTCTCATAAAACTACAGTCTTAACTAATCAAGGTATTGACCTATATAACAAAAAGTCTAACTTTTTATTATAATCAAATACTACAGTCTACAAAGCAAAAGTACTCTACTTACTCAGGATTAAAGTAGATGTGTCTAAGTTGCACTGATGTGAAGTTTATGTATACAGTTATAATAATTACACTAAACAATAAACTGTTAGAGTAATGCCCTAAGAGTAAGACATTTGACATGAAAAATAAACAATTACATAAATAAATAAATGTTATTTTTATTACATTATCCATCGTGTCTCTTTTAATCTCCTATTTATCATTAATGATTAAGGTTCTGGAGTTATTGAAATAATTAAGTTTATAGTTAAATAAGGTGATCATATATGAGAGACCCGAAACTTAATTATAGTTCAAATTTTGTTTACAACCTATAAACAAAGTTGGACTCTCTGTTTATATAAGGTTATTGTGTTGTTTGTCTCTAAGGAGATGATGATTCTTAAATCATTAAAGTGGGGACTTTAAGACAAAGACACTTATGTATAATGTATACATTGAAACGTGAAGTTTATTGTTCAGTGTACTTGACATTACTATAAATATAAACTTTATAATCGAGTAGTTTTTGTATAAATACTTAATTATGAGTAGATAGTGTACGTTTAGATTACAGACTACAGTATTTGAATATAATAGAAAGTGATACATTTATGTATATAAGTCAATACCTTGGCTAGTTAGGACTGTGCGTTTGGTGAGACAGAGAAATATTTCGTAGATATGAAATTCATGACTCCGAAATGTTTGAACCTTAGCTAAATGTTTCATGAAGTGAGTTTGTTAAACTAAATTCAGTCATTAGATGTAAAACTGGTCTCAAGGATTAAGATATAATTTGAGGGGTAAAACGATAAACTAAAACAAGCTTCAATTATCGGTATCCCGTGAAGATTTCTATGTATCCCATTGCTCAATGGATAAAACTTTGATTGGTAGTTTTAATCATATTAAAATTATTAAGTTTTCTTATAAGTATAATATTTAATTCAAGCTCTGTGCCTATAGTGGAGTCACGTAAAGTTAGCGAACTAAACCTGCTATATTTATGAGATAGAGGGGTACTGGTCCAATTTGTTAGAGCTTGTAATTAAATATATCCATTAGATCCATAGAATTGCACTAAATTCTCTTTAAATAACTTTCAAAGACTAAGAAATAAAATTATAATTTATTGTGATCTATTTGATATTTTTCTTAGATTAAATTTTAATTGTGATTGGGTGTATATATAATTGTGTATGTGTGAATTGGGGTTACTTAATAATGGGTTGGGTCTATTTTAATTGATCAAACGTTAAACAAATTTGGGCCTTTGAGATTTATTGGGCTTTGTTAAAATTGTTAAATAAAATGGACTTAGAGAAGAAATGGGCTTGTCACTGCATGAATGATAAGTGGGCGTTTTACTTTAAAAAAATTTGGGCCATTAGCTTCACAATTAGGCTTGTTTTGGTTTTAATTAACCAGAGGCCCAAGCCTAAGCCTATGTGCATTAGTTGACTAAGGGTTACTTTGTAACCTAAGTATAAAAGGCCATTTTTCTCTTCTCCAAAAAATATACAACCGTCTCTCCTCCCTTCTCATAAGACACTAATTCAATTTTTGGCTCCCATATACCATGTTTGTTCACGGTTTGCACATCAACAAGAGAGAATATGTTTTTTCTCTTGCTTTTACACACGAAATCCATCATCCATCACCATGCTTATCTCGGTTCTTCACTAATCATGCCCACCCATGATTAAATTTTTTGAGATTTCATGAAAATCTTAGAAGATCTAGGGTCTAGGAAGCTTAATCTATCATCCAAAGTTATGAGATCCGATTTGTACCGTTTGATTTGATTATTAATCATTTGATTTGTTTTGTAGCCATGTGATTCGATCAAAGGAGCTTGATCTTCACCATCGGAACCAACAAAAACTTAATGTCGCCAAGTTCAATATATACATTATACAAAAGTGTTTTTACTCTAAAGTCTCAACTTTAATGATTCGAAACTCATCATCCGTACAGAGGTAAAAGACACAACAACCTTATCATCTATACGGAAGCAAAAGACATAACAACCTTGTACATAGTCTAACTCCATTATAGGTTATGAACTAAATTCGAAATATAATCAAGTTTCAGGTCTTTCATATATGACCACTTCATATAACCGAAAAAATAATTATTGTATTAGCTTTGAAACCTTAATCATTGATGTTAATATGAAGATTAAAGAAATATAATGGATAAATGAATAAAATAAATATTATTTATTTCACAAAAATAATTTATATTTATATTTGCATAAAATATGTTTTACTCTTATGACGTATCTATAACATTTTTAATCTATTTTATTATTATTTGCTATACTTCTGGATAGAGAGTCAAAAAAAGTGATGGTTATGGCGGGTCTGGTTAGTTGTATTTTCTTCGGGAAAGAGAAAAAAAAAAGGACGAAAGAAGAAAATTAAAAGAGATTTATTTATCTTGATGGCAAGTTACCAATATGCCCTCCAAGTCATCCAAGGTCATCTGAATCTAATTTTGAAAACTAAACGTCACTTGGATAATTAAGATAAATTTTAAGGTTAACGTTAAAATTTATCATTTATTTATTTATATGGGATGTGTACATCGTAGAGAAAATAATAAATTGTTGTTATCTAAAAATTGTAAAAGGAATATCTCGTATTTTAATGAGATTTATTAGTGATTTAAGTAAATAAATCTTAATTATATATTACGATAATTGCTAATTCATATTAGAAGATGATCATATTATCCATTTCGAATGGTGTGTATCATTACAATATAGATATATGAAGTAGGCACCCAAAACTACAAGGTTAAAAACCATTTCAGTCAATTACTGATTTCTCGTCACAATATCAGGACTCAACTGATTTGGCTCCCTCAAACCATATCACACACCTTCCACAGCTTCAAGTTGACTCTTTCATGCCACGCATCTCTCCCCCAATGCCTGCTGCAGGTCTACATCCATCCAAGATGTTGTCGTGATGCATAAATTACCAACTTCAATTTATAATAATCTTAAATGGCCCATTTGTAGTAGCAGCAGATTCAAGTTCTCAGCAGCTTGGTCTGGCCCAATATCAAAGCCCAGTCTTGTGCCAGTCATCCCGAGAACTTGAGTCAATATTTGATGGCCAATAAGAAACAGTTAGTATTGAGCTGGCTTTCAATATTGTAAAACCGATATAAAAAAAAAAAAACCAAATCTCTAATTTATTTGCCAAAAATAAACAAGCGATTTAAAAAAATGATTACCCGCTAAAAAAAAATTAGATATTATAACCAAAATCTAATAGAGGGATAAGTTTTTTTATTGTTAAGTATTAAAAACTCACAACTCGAAAGCTCAAAAAGAATTATTAAACTTTACAAATTAAATGTCGTAACTATTCGTCAGATTATAATTATGACATCAAATTTTTTTTAAATGACCATTTTTCTAATGTCCCTCAAAATTGAAAATGTTTCTTTTAATTGGCTAACTAAATTGCTAAACAACATGTCAATAGAAAATGTTTGTCAAATTGACAGGTGACTCGAGAGAAGATATAAACAATCAAAATTGAACTTTGTTAAACAATCAAATAAAAATATTTATCATATAAAAAATTAAATCACACCCTTAACTTGACCATACTTTCACAATCAACCAAAAAAACAACTTATTGAATAAAAAAACCTTAGAAACGACTCGTGTTGTGCCCCATGCTCGCTTGCTCATGAACCTTAGAACGAAAGGCGTTTCGGATCTGCATCTCCCGAAGCCCATGTGCGATCCATTGTTTCGTCTTTTAATTAAATATTTAATTTCATTTAAATATAAAAGTCAAACATATACCGGGTATATGATAGACCTAAACAAAAATATTGTATTTTTTGTCTTAAATTAATTATTAAAATTGATGTGATCTAACATTGTATAAATTTTGACATAAAATGGAAGTACAATTCTGATTACAATTATATTTACATTAATCTTAGACTAAAAAAATAAAAAATAAAAATCACAGTTTGCATATTGTATCCAAGTTGAATCCTTTATACCAAAACAAATTTCAAAGTTTTCCAATGTGCTGCAACACAAGATGCCACGGGCAAGTCAAAATAAAACTATTTTCTTGTCAATTATCATGTGACAAGATCGAAAGACTAGTGAAAATGTAACCCTTTTTATATTATCAAGGGGCACAATGAACGAATTATTTGTACACAAAACGGCCCATTTGCTTAGCCAAGTGTCACCAAACACGAAAGTGTCTAGCTGTGCTCCTTTCACATTTTGCCGACACTCCGTTCGCACGTCGAAGTCTACAGAATCAAGGGCGTGTTTGGCAACTTAAATCGTTTCACATCATCAACTGTGGATTTTGTAGGATAGTTAAGGGTCACTTTCCTACGGTTTGGTTAAACTCATTTTCGATGGATCTTCCTCATTTCATCTTTTTAAAAACTAGTATCATGGTTGCTTTTAACATGAAAAGTATTGTCGGCCTCCTTTTGGTACACCAAATGAAATCACTTACTCAAATTAGTATAGTTATATATATATATATATATAAGAAATATTATTTATAATTTAGAATTTATACCCGAATTCATATTTGGTAACATGTACCATCCTAAAAGAAAGTATAATAAATTAAATAAAATAAACTTATAGTTGATTATTAATACTATATACATAAATATTAAGTAATAACCAAAATATAGAAGATATTTTAATAACAGTAGATTTTTTTTTTTTTTTATTGCTCAGTCAAGTTTGATAAAAAAACACGTAAAATTGATTTTTAATGAACCGACCAATGCGCGCATGCAATATTTTGTTCCTGAGGGCTGAAAGTGTACATCCATCGACCTGTACAACCGAACGATGGTTTGATGATATGTGAATTGTCTATAAAGTTTTTTTTTTAAAAAAAAGTAAGATTATTTCAAAATATCTCATGAAATTGAAATACTTTTCACACTTATTCGCATTGTATATGTTAAATTCCATAATAAAGCCATGTTTGACTTGGATTGAAATGGGCATGAGAAAACTACATCTGAATCATAATCTGCTATACGGTATCGTTTTAATCAAAAACTAAATGAATAAAATTCACAGGGATGCATCATAGATCCTTCCATTGTGATGATGGGAATCTTGAACTATTTCTTATATTTATTTTAAATTATTTTGTGTATTCCATTTATAATAACTACTTGTTAGATATAAGCACTTCAATAATTGCGTTAAATTATTTGCTCTTAATTTCATCCAACATCTTCACAAAAAGGACTTGTAAAATCACTTTTTTTTTTATTGTATATCAATTTTAAATATTTTCATCAAATAATATAAGATGTGAGTGAAACATTATCGTAATTTTTTTTTATATATTTTCCAAGTTATAAGATAAACAAACAAATTAAATTAAAATAATTAATTTGAGTTAATTACTTTTAGAGTATTTTAAATTATTATTATTATTTTAAAGATTAATAAGTTTAACTCTTTTATTTTATTATAGTATGATAATATTTATTATTTTAAACTTGCTAGCATGTATCTGACATGATCATTTATTTACATATAATAATATTATTATATTTATAATTTAACATTATTATGTTATATGTATACCTACATGGATTTTGCATTATGGAGGTTAGAATTCCGACAACTATGATGAAAATAATGAACATTTGTCTTATCATATTATTATTTTATAAAACGATACTCAATTTCATATATATTATTCATAAATACCTTTTAGTTATTTATATAGGTATAAGTTATTCAGTGTAAACCGTCAAATTTGACTGAACTAAACTGAATTAGACAGTTTAATTTGGTTTAGATTTAAAGAAAAACCGTTTGTTTTGAAAAATTTAGCTAACATGTTTCATAGTTTAGTTTCTTTTTTTTTTTTTTTAATAAAAACCAAACCAAATAGTAAACCGTTATATATATATATATATATATATACACGTGTTTAAAACTATATATATTCATATATATGTTTAATATTATAAAGTAAAATTATTTCATATGTGTAAAAGGAAATATAAGTTTAAACGTTAATTTAGTTTTACAATATAATAAAACCCTAGTTTTTTTTTAAGACTTTAACAACAAAATTAATAAGTCAGAAAGTCTAGTCGTTCACTATTCCAAGTTCACAAAATATAAACCATAAACAAATCTTTATTTTTATTGGATGAGGTATATGATTTAACTATATTTATAGCCAAAATATGTCAAGAATGAGAACCAAAAGTTTTGAAGTGGATTGGATTGAGTTATGCAACTTTAATAGCTTTTGAATTATATGTCTACTACTTAGAATGTATGTGATTGAGAATTTGAGATGAATATTTATTTTTCTTAGTACTGGTTCACTGAAAGTTTATCTAAATTATAAAGTTGATTTATTAATTAATATTTTATTATTTTAATTATAATTATTTATAAAGTTTTGAGAATTTTAAATTAACTAATAATAAAGTATTTTAATAAGTTTAAAATATTTAGTCCAAAAACTATTATATTTTAGCTAAAATCGTTTTAGAAATCGAATCAAACTGTATTATTTCAATTTAGTTCAGTTTGGTTTTGCATTTAAAGTAGTTAAGCTCAATTTGAAAAATTTTGAAACGCTATTACCAATTTGATTTCAAAATTCCTTAAAACCATCTTAAACTAGACCGTTTATACCCCTAGTGATTTATATATATAATAACACTATATTTACAATTCTTTTTATTCAAAATGATATGATATTATATGATTAAATAAATAAATTTAAAACTTTTAATTACATTATTTGAGACTAATAAGAGGACAATCATATAATAATATCACATCAATTTATATAATTTGAATTTATATACATA
The DNA here is from genome assembly GCA_026212285.1 of Bursera cuneata. Taxonomy (NCBI): domain Eukaryota; kingdom Viridiplantae; phylum Streptophyta; class Magnoliopsida; order Sapindales; family Burseraceae; genus Bursera; species Bursera cuneata. The sequence continues at coordinate 30,216 of JANLJB010030917.1, read as the reverse complement.
GTTTGTAAATGTATCATTCTCAGACTTATAGGAGATCTCTTGTCTCAATGCAAATACTTATTAATTAATTTATAAGTAAGAATATATATATATAAACAAAAGATTTTTAAGATATTACATAAATTTTTGTAAATTTTAAATAAATGTATGAAATGTGATTATATATATATTTTTAATATTTTTAAAAGGACAAACACAGATATGGAAAATAGTATTTAACTATTACTATAAAGGCCCTAAAATTGATTTTTACATATACCATATATATTATTTTAATAATTAATATATTTACATTTAGTGTCATTGATGTAAAATATGGAGAAACATATTTGAAATATTAATTTTTTGTTTGCTATTAGATACAATTTTACGAAGGCAAAAAATTTATTTAATTTTAAAATAAAGAAAATAAAGGTCCCATCTAAAGTCAACCTCATCCGTAGGATGAGAGATGAAGTGGCGGTGATCGAAGGCACCACATAAGATACCCTATTAAACCCACAAAACCCAGTTCCAATTGTCGACAAAACCGGAAAAGCGAAGAGGGGATGGCAAATCCCGTGATAAAACTTAAAATTGAAGGGCAATTTAAACCCAAATTTTGAAGGGCAATTAAACACTTCCACAATATTTAATTGACAGCGACGCATTTTTAAAGAAGAGAGAGCTTAGCCAGCAGCAGCCAATAAAGCCATCCCATCGAAACACAACTCAAGCCCCTGCCCCTGCCCCTGCCCGTTCTCTTGTATTCTCTCTCTTGTGGTTTCCTCTTCTTCTCTTTTCTTTGTCGTGCGTTTCGTTTTATCTATCTCTCACAGCAAACACACAAACAGAGTATTTTTCATCATCTTCTCAGATTCGCTTCGTCTGCTTGATCCCCCTACTGTAAGTCTTTCTTAACCCTATTTGTTCCTATTCTGCCCCTCGATCTTATCTCTATTTTCAAGATCCCTAATTTTTGTCTTATTTGTTCTTCCTTCCGTAAATCAACCTGTTTGTTTTTGGTTATTTTTCATTGCATGTGAACTATTTCGATTGGCTGCTTATCCGATTGTGTGTTTCGATTAGTATTTTAGTTTAGATTTTTGGAATTATGATTTCTCAATTTTGATCTGCGATTTATTTACGGCGTCGTTTTTGTAATATATATATTTTTTTGATTTTGGTGTTGTGCATTGATTTTATTGACACTCTAATGACAAAATGGCGATTTAAGAGGTTAATTTGTGATTTGTTTGTGTAAGTGTGAGCTGTTGATTGTTGCTGTTTGCTGATTAGATTGAGATTTGGGAGTTTTCTAGGGTTTTGTCCTTCTTTGGGGTTTTATTTTGATGATAAATTTTATTTGGTTGTCATTAAGAGTAATGTGAATTGGTAATCGGGTTAATTTGAACTCTCTTTATCATGTAAAGTGAATTTGGGCAAGTTAGATAATTAAACTTTTATTTTCTTATAAATTTCTGAACTGTGCTGCTATGTAATTTGCAATTATTAATGTATTGTTTTTGCTCACTTGGTGGTGTTATATCTTCCCATCATAAAAGTAATGCTGGTTGTAATTTTTTCAGGCAACCATGAGTGATGAGGGAGAGAAGACTTGTCCTCTCTGCGCCGAGGATATGGATTTGACAGATCAGCAATTGAAGCCTTGCAAATGTGGCTATGAGGTCTGTGATAGTACTCTTTTTTCACGTTCTTTTAGATATAGGTGGAGGGAGTTGTTCGGTAGTTGTTTCTAGACCGGAGGAATGCTAAATTGTGCCAAACCCTCATTGACATCACTGAATAACACTTGGAGGAATCTTATTTTTCCATGGTCCTATTTTGTAATATTCAAATAGCTATGAGGCCTGGAGAAGTCATGGCCTCATGGCAAAACTTTTTGTCTTCGGTATTGAAGTATTTTTTGCTTCTTCTCCCATGCCTTACATTATAAGTGGGAATGAACACTTTTCAGTTTGTATTAGTTGTTTGATAGTTGACTTTCATTCAAAAATCATGGTTTTCTTTTAATGATTTTGAAATGAGGATGTGGACAAAATGAAAAATACAAAATTTGGAGACTGATACGAAGTACAGTATGTAATTTAGGAGAGCTCATCTGTGATACATGTAATTTAAGCAGTTTTCACTAGACCTATGCTCTATGAGTTCTTATTAGTCCAACTTTTCCTAAACCGACAATAGACAAAGGTTCACCTATGAAGTCTAGTCTCGATCCCTGAGGGAATTCATAATTAGTCTGCAATTTAATTAATTGAGTTTAAAAGTTATGGTTATTGTTAACTTATTTGGTAGAGTACTGACCCTTGGGCTTGTTTCTCTGAATTTCTCATTCTCTTTTCGGCAAAGATGTTTAAGTGAATGGGAGCCATAGATTTATCAAGTCATAGATCTATTTAATTAGTTATTTATTATTGTGATTTCTTTTAGATATTTATTTAAAGTACATTTCTTATGTTTCATTTTACCACTTCATTGTAGATATGTGTATGGTGTTGGCATCACATAATGGACATGGCTGAAAAGGATGACACAGAGGGGCGGTGTCCAGCATGTCGTCACCCTTATGACAAGGAAAAGATTGTGGGGATGGCCGCAAGTTGTGAGAGGTTGTTATATGCTCAACAGTATCTTTCTCTATCATGAGAAAGGCATTATTTTTCTCACATTTCCATATAAATTTTATAATTGTTTTTATTTTTTTGTTTCTAATTTTTTCAGATTGGTGGCTGAAATTAATATGGAGCGGAAAATGAAGTCACAGAAGTCAAAGACTAAATCATCTGAAGCAAGGAAGCAACAACTCAGTAGTGTGAGAGTGATCCAACGGAATCTTGTCTACATTGTTGGGTTGCCTCTTAATTTGGGAGATGAAGACGTACTATCTCTCTCTCTCTCTCTCTGCGTGTGTGAATGCTTTTTCTCTTTTAATCTTACCAGGTCTTGCATTTTTGTTGAAATTTTTTTGCAGCTTCTTCAGCGTAGAGAATATTTTGGTCAGTATGGGAAGGTTTTAAAAGTGTCAATGTCTCGTACAGCAGCTGGTGTCATTCAGCAATTTCCGAACAATACTTGTAGTGTGTAAGTTCAGATTTTGCACAATGTCTATGTCTTTCTCTCATTTTCCATTTTTGATGTTATGTGCAGCCACTTTGCATTAACTTGTTGATGCTTTTGCTATTTTAGGAGTACTCTAGTCTTTTGACTTGCTCAAATTTTGCATTATTCATTTTCCTATTATGAAATGGTATCGTGGAAAATGTTAATTTAATTTAATTTACATGTGGGGTAACTATGTTGTTTTGTTTTATTTATTTCCTTGCAGATATATTACTTACTCAAAAGAGGAGGAAGCAATTCGTTGTATTCAGTCTGTACATGGTTTCGTATTGGAGGGTAAATCTTTAAAGTACGTTCAAGCTTGCATTAGTCAATCCTTTCTTTTTGTTTATGATTTACATGTTTGCTGCCTTTATTAGCGGCTTAATAAGTTTTGTACCATGCCTTCTCAGGGCGTGTTTTGGGACCACAAAGTATTGTCATGCTTGGCTGAGAAATGTGGTATGTAGCATAATATTTATTTGGTATGCCAGTTGTTGATTTGAGAAACTTTTTCCTAATAAAACATAGTGTTGGATTTCTGTTGGCTCCAGCCTTGCAGCAATCCTGATTGTCTGTATTTGCACGAAATCGGTTCTCAAGAGGACAGTTTTACTAAAGATGAGATTATATCAGCATACACAAGGTAATCCATATTTGTGTATCTGCAGTTTTTCTCTCCCATTAAATCTCCTGTAAAGTTTTACCTGTTGTATCATATATTGTGATGTGTTCAATGTTATGACAAACTTCTGTGTAGACCATTTTTATCAGGATTTATTTGATATGATCTATTTCTTGCAAAGAAGACTTGCTTTAGTTTATCTCCAATAATAGACATACATTTGTTGTTGTGGTTGCCATGCCACATACTGCTAGTTTCATAGACTTGATACAAGGATATAAATGAAGAATGGATTATTGGTAGTCTCTGAAGTTAACTCAATCATCATCCTTTGGCAATGGAATAATATTACACGTGCAAAGTCTGTTTTCAAATTCATGTCTCATAATATAAATAAAAAAGTGAAGAAAAAAATTAACTCAGTAAATTATGATGGATGATGTTTTGATGCAGGAGTAATGTCCTAGCATTTTGTAAACAAAATTTGTTAGTATAACAACAGTCTTATCATTAACAGGTGGAGGAAAATACTGTGCTTACTGTCATAATACGACTCTTGTTCCCTCTTTTTATCTGTGTCTGTCACACGCGGAAAACCCGTTTAATTGTGTATCTGAAAGCCAATGTACCTGATTGGTATGATGTTTTTATGATCATTGGTTCTAAACATATTGTTTTTCTATGATAGCTGATTTTTGTATTGTAAATGGAAATATAAAACCATATACCAAATTTCCAGCACTTTTAAATTGTTTGGAAGGATAACACTACGGTACTGGTAATACTTTTTTAGTTTGAAGCAGTTAGATTTGTTTGGAATCGTGCTGCTTTTTCTTTTTTAAATGTTTTTATTGATCTATTGGATGATTGAATAAATTACATAGTGGTTATACAGGAGTAGAGTTCAACAAATTACTGGCACAACAAACAGTCTGCAACGACGTTCGGGCAATGTGTTACCACCACCATTTGATGATTTTTGCATTAGCAGTTCTGCTTCTACAGCAAAACCTATAGTAAAAAATGCTCCAAATGTAAGCTTTATCTGTCTGAACTAACAGTTTCTCAAGAAAGGTTTTTTTTTTTTTTAAATATTTTTTATTTAAATAAATTAAGAAAAGCAATGCTATTTGGTCCTATTGTCTTCTTCTGATGTCTGTCGTGCATTTTAGGGACGTCGGATAGGGTAAGTGTGGTATTGGTTTCTCATTGTGACAAATATCTTGATTGCATCTATGCTACATAAGAATTCAATGCTGTGGACGCTGAACATCTTTAAATTTATTTTAAATTCACTTGTTGGGCTATCTGTGTTAAATAATAGATACTTAGATGAGTTATCTTTGTTTTTGTCTACTGTTTTAGAATTCTGATTGTCTAACCTCTATGTGCAACCCAATATCTACATCTATTCACATACTTGCACCTGACACCTGTTTTATTATTGTGGCAGAACACAAGCACCACTAAAGATTCTCCTCCAAATGGAAGCTCTAGTAGATCTGTAGCTCTACCTGCTGCAGCCTCATGGTATATCATCTACTTATAATCTTCACGGCAATCCTCATGTTATATTTAGTTGCAAACCCTGAATATTTGTCATGTGATAGGGGAATGCGTGCTTTAAACCAGCAGCAGCTGGTAACTACTCCAGCATTTTCTAATGGACCTTCGAAGCAAAAGCCTGAAACAGTTGGTGGGACCTTACCTTTTTCATCAGCTGTTGCAAATACAACTTCAGCTTCTACATTAGAAAGTGATGCGGTGAAAAGGCCAGTATTGAATGAGGATAGTCAAATGACATATGTTAAAGGTAAGTCAGACTCCTTAAAACCTTTGAGACAGCATGTTGGGCTGGACTCTCAAAATTCTACAGCAGAGATACCTCCTATGCCAAATGGACAACCTGCTACTGTAAGTCTGAGCAGCCAGTCCTCTTGTCCACCATTATCCCAGTATAGTAATAAAGGCCTTAGTATGCCTCAAAACGTTATTAGTTCTTTCGACAATACTGAGCGTTCGTTTTCTGATCCTGAAAAGGAAGGGAATGTTGCAACTGAGCTTAAGGTGCAGAACTTAAGCACAGATTTGTCTGTAATGGGCTTAGATATGAATGGTATGAGTGAACATTCTGGTGTGAGTAGATCTAGTAGTTCATTTCCTGATCATGGGCTGTTTAAAGTGCCTGGCAACCAAGGGTTACAGCAATATTATGCTGATCAATCTAGGGAACCTTTAACATCACCAACTGGGAAAGCTGCTATATCAACAAATGATGCGGTTGTTTCAAGAGAACAGTTTGATTGGGGGACAGATACACAAACTCAAGCAGTGACAGATGCAAGTCCACAAGAAGAGGAAGATGTATTATCTTTTGATATTCAAAGACTAAAGGACCCAGAAGTTGTATGTCGTTCAACTTATTTACCAAATTCTGCCAATTCATTATCTGTTACAAATCACCTGAGGCCTCATTCTTTGCAACATAATGAGGGTTTTGCTGCCATTAATATAAATGGTGATTCTCAATTTTTAGATGATAAAGCTAGTGATGGTTCACATCTACATTCTTCTAGCATTTCATTGATATCAAATGGATACAATGAGAAGTTGGTTAGGAGTTCTACTGGTTCTGATAGAAGCGTAGAAAATTCCTTTTTGCTTTCACATGAGGGTAAAGGGAAGCCCATGGGAAGATTGCAAGGTGATGCTGATGTCAGTGCCGCTTTAGATAGAGGAGAAAACAGTATTATCTCAAATATATTGTCTATGGATTTGGATGCATGGGATGACTCCTTAGCTTTGCCTCAGAATTTTTCAAAGTTTTTAGGTGAAACAGATAAAGAGCCTAGTTCACTTGTGTCGAGTTCCTGGAAAGGACATAATAACAATCAGTCCAGGTTCTCTTTTGCAAGACAGGAGGAATCAAAGAATCAAGCATTTGAAGTTGAACGTTCTTATAGTGTTTTTGGGCAGTTGCAAAAGAGCCACTCTTTTGGCCAGGATTTTGCTGATAATAGAGATCCATTATTGGATAGGCTTGGTATTCGTAATGGCTTCCATCCCAGTAGTTTTGAAGAATCTGATAGTTTTCGTAGCAATCCTTCAGTTTTCTCTTCCAATAAGCGTTCTGGTGAGTATCATTATTTTGTACTGAAAAGTTTGTCCTCCATAATTTAATGGTGTCTAGTCTTTTTTTTTTTTTTTTAATTTTTAATTTTAATTATTTCTGTACTGTTATGTATTTATATTTTTTCTTGGTTTCTTCTTGGTTTTGTTTCTAATTAATATAGTTTCATTTGATGAGAGACGTGTATGTGAGAGTGAGTGTTGTTTTGTAGATGAGGCATTTCAATCGTACATGGACATTGTTTAACAAATTTTTTTTTTTTTTTTTACCACTTTGGCTGTAGTCAGTGTCTTCTGCTTGATAATCCCCTTTCCTGGGAGGAAACTGTAAATGAACATTGTGGAGGGTTGTCGTTGAGATTCGTGTGATTTAGGCTGGTGATGTGAGTGATAAATGATGTCAAAATAACTTGATTTTTATCTATTTCCTCAGCACTGACCTTCCTCTCTCAATTGGCTATTCATTCTTTAAATGGACTCTCCTTCACCTTATTGATTTTGTCCTGATCTTCTTTCTTTTTTTTCCTTAAATTTTTTTTGGAAATTTCTTCTATGCAATTAACGTTTGTGCTCTTTATGCTGTATGCTATTTTTGTAATTGTTGGCTAGGCTAAGTGATCCAATTGTTTTCCAATTTAATTTGTCAGTTTCAAGATCTCAAATTTCCGCCCCACCTGGATTCTCTGTTCCTAGCAGAGCACCACCCCCAGGTTTTTCTTCTCATGAGAGATTGGACCAGCCTTTTGATAGTCTGTCTGGTGAGTTGTTATGTCATTTTGATCTTTTGATGAGATCTTTACAGGGAAATTGCCTCTTAAATTGGCTCTATTATCTGTGTCATTGGCAGGAAATCATTTGCTCGACTCTTCCTCCCTCCTAAGAAATACGTATCAGACACAGCCAAGTGTAAATATCAGTAGCAATGCTGATATTGAATTTATGGATCCTGCTATTTTGGCTGTTGGTAAAGGGAGACTTCAAGGTGGGATTAACAACACTGGCTTAGACGTCCGGTCTAATTTCCCCCCACAACTAAATAATGCCTTTGAAAATGAGGCAAGACTGCAGTTAATGATGCAGAGATCTCTCTCCCCGCATCAGAATTTAAGATATTCTGACATTGGTGATAGTTTCTCTTGTCTTACTGATTCTTATGGCATTTCTTCGAGACTGATGGACCAATCACAAGTGAACAATCTATCTCCTTTCGCCCAGTTGTCTATCCAACAGTCTAGAAATTCACTAATCTCAAATGGCCACTGGGATGGATGGAATGAGGTTCAGAGTGGAAACAGCATGGCTGAGCTCCTCAGAAATGAGAGACTGGGGTACAACAAATTTTATACTGGTTATGAAGATTCTAAGTTCCGGATGCCCAGCTCTGGTGACCTATATAACAGGACATTTGGTATGTGATTTGTCTTGGGGTCGGATATTATCGCTTGATTGGAGGTGTGGTGGTTTGCAGAAGAAGCATACTGATCTGGTGCTTTGATTGCATTGTTACTTGAGGATGAGACTGACACATCATAACTGGTCTCATTACGCTGGCTGATAATGGATCAAACTCTTAAAAAAATGGGGCCTAAAATTGAGTCTGGAAACCAGCAGGTGAGATTAATTCAATTTTATTGAAAGTAAATAGTTTTCGATCTACCTATGGTTGGTAATCTCATTGTTAACTCCTTTGGCATAAATGGGTGTTAAACACACTGTCCACAAACTTTTAATCAATGTCGAGGCTGATGTTGCGACTTCTCTTTTCAATTTGGAAGGGATTTTTAACTGTGTGTTAGTTCTGCCTATTTTTTCCTGGTTAAACGTTGATGTGGTTGGTAGTTTTACAATTCCGAATTCATGTTTTAGCAGCCTCCATTTAATTATTGTGACATTAGACCAACTAGTGAGTAATGAAACTGATTAACGGTGGCACAACCCCTGGCCTAACACTGCGATGTACAATGTATATGAGAGCTTGTAATTAAACGTTTACGTTTACTCATCATGTAGACTTGATTTGGACAATATCATTGTTCACTGGCTAATGGATTTTTGTTTTTGTTGTTATGATTGTGTTTGCAGGTGAAGTAAAGCTGCGATCTACATTTAGTAGTGTGTATTGCGGAATGGCTGAATATGATCTAACTGGCAGGTTGATCCTCGTTATGTTTGAGTGTTTTGCTTCTAATTACTGTTAACAGTTAAAATCTGGTTGTTGAGATCTCAACTTAAATAGATGAAATCGGAATCTAGGCCTTTTTCAGGTCTCCCATTTCTTTTTTTTACTTGTTTGTGAATGCTATACGATACAGCTGGTGGAATATGATATGTGGACAAGGTTGGACAAACTGAAACGACTACTGAGTTGCTTTAATTTGATGAAGTGATATCTTAGACTTGTTTTCTAATATTTTACGGGTGAGTTCTTGGGTGTTTAGAGATGTCAATAATACTTCTTCCGCGGCTAATATTACTATGTAACTTTTCTAAAAGATGGCGTGAAGAGGGGAAATCACAAACTCAAGATTTGGTTTAAAAGATGGTGGCCAGTTTTGAATCTTATTTCATTCTGATCCAAAAGATGGTCATGTAAAAATTGATTGTCCTCTCGTTCTTGAGGGTGTATGGCATAAATGCTCCAACCATACGTAATCTTAAGATATTGAACTGTCACTATGCCATAGAATTCTAAGATTGCTAATGTAATACGGTGATATGTGAATAATTTAATTTTTAAAAAACTGATAGAAAGGTGATATTTTACAAAATTGATTTTGGAAAGTAGTATAGAAATAAATTAGATGACATGAACATGTATGCTTCGAAATGGTAATGGTATATCTTTTGATTTGGAATTGGATGGAGGAAAGCATGATGGTTGGATTATGCCGAAATATATAATCAATGGTTTAACAAAACGTCATCCTCAGATTTTGTAGTGTACCTCGGAATTCGAACATAGTGTAATGTAAAGTGATCGCACGTCAATATTCTTTCAAAAATTGTTACAAAGGTACATATTTTACAAAATTGATTTTGAGAAATAGTGTAAAAAAATAAATTCGATGACATGTATGCTTAAATGCTTAAAAAACGAAATGGTATATCGAATAATGTAAATGTTCGGTTTGGAATTGGATGGAGGAAGAAGAGCATGACAGGTGGGATTACTGTTCTGAACAGTTGTGTCATTGGGTTCTTTTGGTTTGTCTCCTTAAAAGAGATCAGTGTTCACTGCATTCTCTCTCTCTCTCTCTTATGCACACAATAAAAAGCATTAACTTGGGGCCTTTTTTAGAAAGTGATTCCTAACTCAACTCAACCCATTAAGGCATTAACAGTAGAACAAAGACAAAGTTGGTGCTGGCTACATGAACAAGCAAAAGCAGGCAGTTCCCTATGCTCACAGACATGTAAAAACTTGCTTAATCAGTAAGGCCTGTCTCATTCATTGCCACACATCCAATATTTCAATCAAAAAAAAAAAAATTGAAACCCCACCAACCAAAATCTCTAACCAAAACANCATGTAAAAACTTGCTTAATCAGTAAGGCCTGTCTCATTCATTGCCACACATCCAATATTTCAATCAAAAAAAAAAAAAAATTGAAACCCCACCAACCAAAATCTCTAACCAAAACAACAAAGTTGAACTGGGTCCAATAATGTAGTGTAAAGAGGATAGACTTGAACAAAAATCCAACTGGGTCTTGCCCCACCACCATGTGTTCCAATGACCACAGTGAGATGTCTATGGTGCTCCTTTTCAGCAAATTCACTCATTTGAGTGAAAGAGGGAGAGAGAGTGTGGGGCTTATTTGTTTCTTTTGTCGATTTTCATTGCATAGAAGATTGATTATATGCCTACGTTTGATGATGATAGATGGGGATAAGTTTTTAGCCTTCGGAACCTTGTTGGCACAAATCAATAGAGAGAGAAAAAACAAATGTAACTCTTGCTACATGTGAGGTTTTTTCTGTACTGTTTCGCCAAAAAAGGAGACTTGTCTTTTCACTTGATGCTCAAATTACTATTTATAACTTTGTATATTAATTAACTTACCTCTAACTTTATAAACTTAAGAAGAATTAGAGATAAATAGGAATATTAGTCGAACCCTATTTTTTTTTATCTAATATTTTTTTGTCTAGTTAATCTATCTCGATTCAAGTTATAACGATTTTTATAATTTGACGAAGACTTATATTTTGACCTGTCAGCATCTATCGAATCATCATTTATAATTTAGCACAATTTTTCTTAAGACAATACTTGAATTTTGGTTATTTTTTTATATCTAAGAAAATTATTTCTTTTTTATAAAAAAAAAAAAAAAAAGTTCTAATAGACTTGCCAGCAGTTGGTGATTTCATCAAATTTGAAGTACACTTTTCGACTCCTTCAACCGCATTTTAATAACTATTTAGAAGTTTTAGAACAAACTTTGAATTGCAGGCCAAAACAATGACCATCCATTATCGACAAGCACTCAGAAATTTTGGTGAAGGAGAAAAGATCTGCTATGATAAGATAAGACTTGATGTAACATTTAAGCTAAAAATGAAGCAAAAAACATATTTTGATGGCTTGAAAGAAAACAAAAACAAAAACAAATACAAATAGAAGAGGGCACTTATACCTAAAATTATTTCACATCAAAAAGTTTACAGTATTTCAATGCGTCAATGACTTGTCTCCAAATTTAAGGATTCGTATTCTTTCACCAAACGAGAAGTGGGGACTCTCTGAGTCTCTGTCTTTGGAAAAGATGCTCATTTCTGTATTATTCTCTTTTATGTCACATGCCTTTAAAGTCTAAATTACTCTCAATTTTTCCCAAGAGTAAAAATTTCCATCTAATTGTCTCTTATTTTTGTAAAGTTAGATATGGGAAAATTCACCTTTACACTTTAATGAAAGACCATCCATGTTTTTTAAAATTTTTAATCTTTCCACCAAGAAGGGCATTCTCTGTTTTGGTTACTGATGTTGCAACGCAAAATAATCAAAATATAAATGTCGTTTTTGATAATAAATAAAAATTAAGATTTTAATTAGATAATCATAAGAAATTAGGGATTTGTTATATTTTAAAACATCCCCCAATTTACGCAAGAAAAAAATAATGTTATTCTGATTCATCCAATGAAGGAGACTGGCAAGTGGAAGCTGCAAGAGAAGGGGAGAGAGAGGGTTTGCAGTGTTGTGTAATTGTGATTGATTTGACCATACGATGATGCATCGCTAGCCCATCACATAATTGAATGATACTTGTCACTTATTGATATGTGGTTGTCACTTCATCTTAATATTTTTCTCTTTTTAAAAAACAAATTCCAATTTTAAATATTTTATTTGAATTTTACGTACCAATGACAATGAGTAGGATAATAATACTTGTAGTAAACATATAATACAATAATTTAGAAAGAAGAAAATGTAAGATATTATCCCTGATCTGATCAGGCTGAGTCAATTAAAATGGAAAGATACCAACTAGGAAAAGCTCAATCAATCAATTCTTGAAAGCGATATTTAAGGTGCTAAATACAAAGGATTCATGGCCTATCATTTCATAATACGACTCAACAGTTACATAGTGCTGCCTACCACCCATGTGTCCTCCTTCCAAAACGAATTTTACATACCCAAAGTGATGTGACCATTAATTCTTTGGTGCCTTCACCAGTTCACCCTTGCAAGTGTAGAAGAGTACACAAATTTTCTCTTGCCTTTCTGTTTTTCATTTCCAGAATTTATTCACTCATATTCTGTACGCAAGAAACCTTAAAAAATCAAAACGTTTGATAACCTTAGATTTATGGTCATCCTATCTTGCATCATATATATATATATATGTAACAATTGCAAACATGTATACAAAACTTTTAACCATTTTAATTGCTTTGGACATTATTGATATTTAATCATATAAAAATCGTTATAATTTGTCTGAATTTTCAGGCATCTTTTTTGTAATTGTTTACAAATTTTATATGTTATGTTAATTGTAACTGAATCTTACATGGGTTATAAGATTTATATTTTAAGATTCTAATTCAGCAGTTAATCTCTCCATTTTCAATTTGCAAGCAATTTAATGGTATTTTTTGAACATTTTAAAAGTGAATAGAGTTATTTAAATATCTGGTTTATTCAAACACCCAAAACTTTTATATAATATTGAAAGAAGCTTTACCAAGAAATTATTCTCTCTCTTTTTTTTTTCCTGTACTTATTCGGGTACATTATGGCAACAACATAATTGGCAAGCAAGGCAAGCATAGATAAAAGAGTTACAGAATATCAAAATTCGAAGAGATCACAAGCAGTAGCACTGTGTTCTCTTTAAACTTAAGCTATTAAATATTTGCCTTTAAAAGATTGTGAAGAGGCAATAAATAATTAGTATATTAACTTTCTTCAAAGGCCGCTTATCATATGCAACTGGAAACAGAAATAGCCTTTTTCATCTGATTGGTCAATTTACCACTTTGAACAGTTGTATGAATGTGAACTTACCAATAAACAGTACACATCTCTTGAGCACTAAAGATGTACTTTGTGCCGTGAATGCATGAGTATGTACAAGTGCTACGAGGTATTGTACATCAAACACCAAGTTGTGGTTCATCGCATGGAACAAATAAAACTCAAATTAGAACTCCTTTTTGTGAGCTCAGCTCCAAGAAAATCAGTGTTTTGAACAGATATTACTTAGCGATGACAATCACTTCACTCGATAGGGAACTTTAACAGATTAATCAATCACTCAATGTTATGTACCAGAGACACTTCAAATGGGATTAGCGTTTTCTTTGAAGGGATGTATTCAACAAGAGTATAGTAATGGTTTATCGAGTCAGGAACTTAGTCTATGGCGGGTATATGAATCAACATTTGACTCATACAATTGAGTTTGAACACCACAGCTATTATTGTTGCCTATTGACGGTAGATGTGAAGGGCAGCAAAGGTAGGCTATGGTGGTGCCTGTGGCGTCTTCATTTGATAATAAAATTGAGAGGCGTTTGGGGCAGTGGTAGTGGATGGAGTGAAACACAGATTCAGGGCTGCTGGATTGAGAGGTTTTGATGGAAGAATGGCAGCGGGGGGAGTTGTAGCCGAAAACGAGAATCCTGATGATGCTGCAGCTGAGAACAGTGGCACTGGGGTAGCACTGACCTGGCCATGCATTTGCCAAGCCCAGTTCGGGAGACCATGTGGAGGACCTAATTCATTTCTCTTCTCTGTTGCTATTTCCTGCAAAACAAACACAATCCAAAATTATTAACATGATGAAGTGAGATGTCGATAGCAAATAAATTTACTGCATAAGCATGATATTCATCCCTTCTTTAAATTTTGTTTTCTTTTTTTAAAGTAATTTCCATCTACACGGAATGTGACATGAACAACATTTCCCATTCCATAGCTTGGATAAATGAAACAGATTAAGGAACATGCAGTGCATGCAATTTTATGTAGTTTTAAACTGTTCCAGAAAATGTTTTATTGCTACTCTGGTTGTCTGGCATTTTCTCCACTATAATAGTTGCTATATATTGCCCCATTTTTATGACTGGTGATCATAAGAACTTGTTACTACCACATTTATTTCACCTGCCACCAGCATCTTAACCACTGCTAAAGTATAGATTCGACAGCCAGAAAATTCATCTTAAAGCCAATATGCAAGATCTAGAACTACTATTTTGAACCATATATTACTTCCAACAAGTAATAGAGGCTTTGATCTATAAATAAATTCAGCCACCAAAATGTTGTCAGTTTTTGTATTACAAAAATGTTTGTAATTGTTTCGGTATGTGTGAGTGATCGTGAATATCTAGATAAACAAAAGTAAACATAAATAACTCTCAAAAAAACAATGAGGTTTACCTCAGGGGGAAGAAAACTAGGATAGACCCCATTCCAGAAAATTGGGTGATCTGAAGTCCTCATTAGTCCTTTGGAAGGTGGATCACCCACTGATGCAGCAATACAGTTCTCCATCTGCAAGAATAAAATCATAGAGAACATGACCTAAAAATTGATTTGAAGCTAACTTGCGGATGGCATGCTTTGTGGAATTTTATCATGTTGGTAACATCAATGCTTTTGGACTAGACGATGGTGCAGAGATAAATGCCAAATGGAGAAACTTTTAAGATAAGATGAGACGATTAATTTGAAGTACAAGCAGTTCAGCTAGAACAAATTTCAGAAACTGAATATTCTAAAAGTTGAGGTGTCTCAATTTGGAATTTCTTAAATCAGAAACTGATACATCTTACATAGTTTTAGTTTAAAAATTACCCTTGAATTTCTTCCATCATGCACGCTACTGCCAAGTGCAGGAGACATCCCCAAGTTAAGATCAAGATTATGCTCGCTGCCTGCATAAAAAATCATTCAAACTCCAATTTAGCAAGTTATGTCTCTCGTCGCTTTGTAGAAGAAAATTGTTATATACTAAGGAAGCCATCAGTATCTTATTATACCTTCATTACCCGGCTCAGTGATCATCTCTCCTTCATATGTACTTGGCTCAAAGTTGGTGACTGCCTCCCTTCCATTACATTTGATAGCCGCCTTGTCATAAGCCCTGATTTCCAGAAAACCAAAAGGTAGACGTGTTGGAAGGAACCCTATTGAGGTTGACAATTCAGGGTAATAAATTCAGAATTATTAGGACCTTGCAGCTTCTACTTCGCTGTCGAATAGCCCAAGATAAATATACCTGCATGCAAGGATCGTAATCTCCACGATGAAAACACCATCGCCAATTATTTCTTCTTTCAAATAGGCATCTTATAATTGTTTTCCCATACAAGGAAAAACTAAGACAAGACCATTGAGAATTGATTTGAACCAATTCTCAGTTCACAACAACAATAACATGAACTTCTTTTTTCTTCACTCAGGCTTGATATGAACAAAAATTTAAAATTCTGATAAGAAGAGATCCTCACTTTTTGCCAAGGAACTGCCCCATTCGCGCTTCCCATCGGCCACATTTGTGCAGTGTCACCCCTCGATATTTTGAGCTCCCTCTAGAGAAACCGGTACTTTGGCGACGAAGTATATGCACAAATTCCTCCTTAGTCAGATCCTTCATCTGCCCCATTAATCAAAATCACATAAGATATCACTATAACCAGGTTATGATACAAACTGAACCGGTCTTTTTAATACCATGTAAGTTGACCAACCTGTTTCATTTCTTCCTGATAATCAGCAAGGTTAAAATTGATGTCGGCATCGACACCCCTGAACTTAATAGCAGCTCGATCGTAAGCCCTGCATATAAGAAGCCCGAAATGTGATCAAAATAATTCATCTAAAATCAAAGCACCTACAATATTGGGTTAACAAGTTTCTATAAGTTGTAATATTTATTTACCTAGCCGCAGCATGAGCAGTGTCAAATCCACCTAAATACACCCAAGAAATACACAAATATACTTAAAAAATAGAGAAAAATATTAAAATAATTTCCTTCATTGCACCATAATTGAAATTAAATTACATAAAGTCACATCCATACCCAAATACACTTGTTTCCCACAATCCCTGCACCAACAAAATTGGAAGGAAACAAATTAATTAAATTAATTATAATAAGTGAATAATTTCCATGTCCAAGAACATCAAAATTCAAATGAAATTTACTTTCAATCACCTCTAATTATAAACAACCAACGTTAAGATTAACTCTACAACTATACACATAAAAAAATTCAATTAAAACTACATACTCAATAAATCAGAACGTGAAACACATCAAACCCGTAAATAAAACAAAAAGGAAAAACAAAAATAAAAACAAAACGTTACCAGATATGAGATTCCCATCTGCCAGTCCTTCTATAAAAAGTGACTCCTCTATACTGCGAGCTCCTTGACCTGGGACCTCTCCTGCTCTTCTTCACCACTTGTGACGGCTGCATCACAAGCACGTCTCCTCCACCTTCTTGTTGCTGTTGCTGCTGCTGATGTTGCTTGTCAGTGGTAAGATCGATCCAGCTTCTAGAAGACTGTCCCTCGCAACTCCCTAAATCCCCGCTGTGTCTCTTCGTTCCTCCGCTTACCGGAAAAAACGCGAACTCCTTCCTCACGAGATCCTCGTTTCGATTTCTGTTCTCGTTCTCGCTCTCGCTTTTGCCGCCGTCACCGACCTTCAATATGTCAAAATTAAAAGTGAAAAGGCCGCTATCTCCTTGGACGGCGCGTGTGGAGCACGACTCGTCGTCGCCGACATTGCTGCACGCGTCGGCATTGACGATTGACGAATTCGAGGTCCCCGACGAACCTTCAGGAAACTTCTCCAGGAACACCACTGAGTCGACTCGGTTCTCCACGTCCTGACGAGTCGACTCGATCGACATCACATTCAGGTTGAGATCCAACATAGCTGTTTTCTGCCACTGAAATTCGACTCTAAGTTAGCTTAAAATTCTTCAGTGCTCCGCTTCAAAAATAGCTCAACAGAGCATTTAAAGAGTAATCAAATCCGACGGCGGAGATCGATCTGATCGGAGATTATCAAATATTTTAAGTAATTTAAAATAATCTGATCAGAGCTGAGAATATCTCGCCAAGAGATTAACGAGAACGTCGAAATGAAGAGTTAAAAGTAACGAGAAATAGAACGTAAAGCAAGAGAGAAATAGAAGCTTGCTTGTTCTCTCGACAACGACCGGAAAACAATGTCTCCGTTTACCGTACAAGTAAAACCGGAGCAGCAAAAAATGGCGTCGTTTATTCAGAAGGAAGCTTAAGCTTAGACTGCTTAGTAGGAGCTTGGCATTTGCTCAATTAATCGGCGAGGAGGGAGGACAGAGCTAAAACATCGCCGACTAACTGAGTCCATAGTTTTAGAGAGCAAATTGTATAGCAAAAGAGAGAGAGGGGGAGAGAGAATGCAAGGAAGGAGAGAGATGGGACGTGTGAGGAAACATTTCAGACCCATTTTAAGAGGAGATTGGAATATATAAACATTTTCTCTCTCATTGTTATGGCAACCGGCTGAGCTGGTCACCGGTTGTGTATTTTGTCGAGAGAGAGAGAGAGAGAGATTTTTTTATTGCTCTTACGGGTCAGTTTACTGGTCTCATAGATGGAAACAGCCGTCTGTAACTACCTACCTTTAGAAACTCATTGTACACATCTCATCTGTACTGTATGTACAAGTTCATACCGTAATTTTTTTCAGCCAAAAAAATTTACAATAACTTCCTCCTTTTTTTATTTTTAAAATATTTTATAACATGTGACTAACGGACTATTGACTATTGACTACCACTATATATATTAATAAATAATATTTGACAAATAAATTCCATGTGTAAATTTTTACAAAATAATTAAAAAACACAATAAATGAGGATAAATTATGTTCATTTGTATAAAAGAATATTTGCATGTATAATATTTTTCGTGTAATTAGTCAAGATTGTGTTTAATTCTTTAGTGTGCTCCATAAGTAATATTAGGAAGAACAAGTTTTATAGTTAGTGAGATAAATTTTTTTTTCTTTAGATATCCTTCTCCTGTGGGATTGATATAAAATTCATTTACTATTTTCTCGATTTTAGTGTGATTTGTGTTGTTTGGAGAAAGAGAAAGTGATAGAAAGTACAGGGAAATTGAGAGACATAGAGAGTTCTAGGGGGAAAAAAAATAGAACCAAAAATTGGACCAAACATATCATTTTTTTTATTGTTGTTACTGTTTATGGGATATGTACATAGCAGGAAAAAAAAAAAAAGAGAGAGAGAATAAAAGTTTGCGAAATTATGAGAAACTACCAAAAGTTATCGATAGTCGTCGAAAAGTTATCGGATCCTCACTGGACAGTCGCCTAAAAGTTGTCAAACAGTACAAAGATAATCCACCGGTTTGAAAGTGTTAGAGAAAATGACTTTTGGTTTATAATAGAGGGGTATTATAATCGTTTTATGTGTAACTGTATAAATAAATAATATAAATTTTAAAGTTAGTTTTTTTTTATTCGGATCTTTAATTTTGGTTATTTCTCAATATTTCCCTAAAACTCCCATTTGATGACAACAATAATTGACAATAACTAAAAATTATTTAGGTAGATAAAAGTACCACTTTATTTGATATCTTCTATCAAAATAAAATATAAAATGAAAAGAGAGAGACATGCCGTGTATCACATTTTGACCTATTTTTCACTAAAATTTTAATATGTTGTATATATTTAGCAAATGCTGTATATACATAATCTTGTTTCAAAATTAGATTGTGTATTAAATTTATTATATTTAAATATCAATATGCATATTAAAATTGTTTTAGATGAAACATTTAATCGTATAACATCAAAATAGGGTAAGAGTGATAGGATACGTAACACAAATATACAAAAATCAACCCCATTTATACTATTATTTTTTAAGATTTTTTTTTTTTTTTTTTTTTTTTTTTTTTTTTTTTTTTTG
>JANLJB010030917.1:0-10835 GCA_026212285.1 Bursera cuneata | reverse complement strand
ATTTTTTTTTTTTTTTTTTTTTTTTTTTTTTTTTTTTTTTTTTTTTTTTTTTTTTTGCATGAGTAATCATCAAACTAAGCACATTATGGGTTATTATTAATTGGCTTTATTGTTACCAAAAAATGGTTTGGTTGATAGCTAAAAAGAAATACATTAAATGCTTTTGAGTGAAAAGTTTGATGCCCAAATCTCTTAGCTACTATTCTACCAACCCTTTGTTTCATTTTATTTTTTTACAATATCGTTCTAATCATTAGAGCAAATTGTAATATAAAATATTGTTCTGATTTATGAGCTTATTGGTAGGGAAAATGCTAGTCAAAAATTGACAAGCGAAAGAGGAATATTTAAGTGTCTTTTTCTTTTAATTTTTTGACCTGTTTTTGTTCATTATTGATTTGATTTGTGGTGATTATGTTCTCTTTTTTCTAATTGTAAAATCAAATATGACATTAGAAAGAAAGTAAAAGAAAATAAAATCATCTTCTCTTTACGCATGATCCTCATCCTCCAACACCGAATTGAATCTACCTGTGCAGTTGTCAATCGATTAGACTAAAGCAACACACAAATTAAGCCAATTATTATTTTTCTGATTCTTTTTCCCTGCCTTCTTCTGGCTTGTCAATGCGAATGAGAAAGCGTATAGAGACCGACGCATTTTTCATTTTAAATTACAAATTTACTTCTAAAAATATTAATACAAATATGATCGTAATGTATAAGTAAATTAACGAGTAATATTACACATATAATCAGCCTTAAATATAGGTAGTATTAACATGTGCTCACCTAAGATTTTGTATATTTCATTTATAAAATAGATATTAAATGATATAATAAATGACATGACACTGTCACGTCAATTACTAAATCACTGATCATATTGAGAGCAAATATACATATTATCGTTAACTTTTATCAGTTTAGTAATTGATTAATAAGTGTCACGGTATTCTAAGATCCTATATAAGAATAGTAAGATTACTCTTAATAATTATTACTCATCTAATCTAATAAAATCAAATATTTTCTATAATTCACTTTATGAACTAGTTTTATATTTAGGATTATTCGTAGGGGTAGGTTCAAATGGTCCTTTAACTACTAAATCCTAAGATCACTAAATTAATTAGTTTAATAAATAATGACAACAAAATTCAACAACTTCACTCTCATACTCAACAATATGGATACAATTATCTTGCACAATTCGTTAAATAAAAGAACTATATATTACAATATATATATATAAGAATGCCACATGGATAATTTTTTTTTTTAAAGTGTCACGTGGTCTATAAACTCTATTGTTTGATCTGAAAATTATCGTGTATGATACTCAAATTTTGAGTTTACATTCTTATTCATAAATAATGAATTCGGTATTTCGGATGTTGTTATTCAAATAGCTTTTTGAATTAGATTTTTGGTTACTCTACTCAAATTTTGACTTTTCATAAAGTATTTTACTAGTTACCTAATATTCAAGAAATCCTTACCAATAATCATACAAATTTTTCGTAAGTTTTGTTGTAAACGGTTTGTCTGAAAATATTTAAGTTTAACGACAACAAACAAAGTAGTATATAATATAAAATAGTTTTCTTATCTTAGAGATTAAATTGTGGATACACTAAAGTTAATATGGAGTCCATAAAGCATTAAATGAAATAAATCAAAGTTTATTAATTTTAATATAAGATGATATTGTATTTTTATTACCTAAAAAGGGCAAATCAGAAATTGCAAGTCCACTTTCTAAAGAATTGAAAGCAATCCAACCCTTATCCAACTAACCTTTCAATTCAAGAATTTTATATTATCGTAAACAAGTCACCTGTTTGGCATGAGCGAGTACCATCCATACACGTCGTTTGCTGCCCTGGCTCTAACAGCTGTCCTTCACAGACTGCCCGAACTGCCCCAACCCTAATAAAATAACAATAAATAAACGGACAAGACGTTTCTACGTTATCTGATGCCCTTTCCCCTCAAAGTGCATTAAATTCCCGATCTGTCCCTGCCGTCCGGTTCTCCAACACGAGTTACACGTTCTTTTTATTTCTGCCATACACTGCCAAAATTACGGTTCCTACTGTGATCTGCAAAAGTATGTAATTTATTTTTGGTTGGAACGGAACCTTAACTTATACCACCGACCATTTATAACTCTTTTTATTTAAAATATATATATATATATATTTCATTTTAATATAATGAGGTTTTTATAAGGTTGATGAATAATTAATTTAAATTACTTTTGATAATATTTAATTTTATACATTGTTTCTTTTGAAAAAAAATATATATAGATCATGAAAGATATTATAGAGTCCAATTAGTTCGAGAAAATTTGATAATAATTTAATATAAAAATTATATTAAAAAATGTTATTGTAGATGAATTAGTTTAGCCACTTATTTTTTATACAAGTTTTAACACATGATTTTTGGAATATTTACATTTGAACCCCAAAAAAATTGAAAAAACATTGTTCACGTTTCACCTAAATATAAAACTATCACTCATCCTCTAAAAATTAATTTTCGTTAGTTATATTTAACATTGCTACAATAAAAAACTCATAATAAATATATAACACTCTTATGATATATCAAAAATTAACAACTCATCCCATTAATTATAAAGTAGTATAAAGACTTATATTTTTTATAATCTTTTGAAACTAATTAATATTTGAGAGTATCATCAATATTTTATTTGTTAAAATAATAAAGTAATATAAAATCTTTAAAAATTTACAAGAAAATAATAATGATATATTTCATGTACTAAATAATTTTTGTAAATTTAGTAGATTATTTACTTAATTTACTAAAATTATTTATTTTATATATATATTTCATATACTAAATAATTTTTATAAATTTAAATAATTTATTAAATAATTTCACGAACTAAAATTATTTACTTAAATTTAATTGCTTAATTTTCTAAAATTATTTAGTAAATAAAATATATTTTTATTATTTAAATTTATTAAAATTATTTATTTTTTGGTAAATAAATTAATTGCTTAATTTATTAAAGTTATTTAGTAAATAAAATATATTTTTTATTTTTATAAATTTTTATAATAATTTTATAAATTTTAGTGAATAAAACATCGATAATGTTTTCATAATGTTAATTAATTTTAAAGGATTATAAAAAATAATGTATTTATATTACTTTATAATCAATGGGATGAATTTATTATTTTTTAGTATATCATTAGGGTGCTTATATATTTATCATGAGTTTTTATTATAGAATCGTTAAATCTAACTGACAAAAGTTAATTTTTAAGGGGTCAGTGTTAGTTTTATATTTAACTGGGATATAGGAAAGACCTTTCAATTTTTTTGGGGTCTCCATCATTTTTTATTATATTCGGAGACGCACCTATATTGTAGTCAAGCGAGGCACTAACCCATTTTAAAAATATATATATATATATGTAAGATTTTAATAAAAAAAATTATATTTTTCCACTAATGACCCCCCTGATATCTGATTATCATATGGCCCCAAATGTTATAGTCTGGGATGTGGCGCTGATTAGATCCAAATATTTAGAAAAGAAATTAGGTAAAAATATGATATCCTGGACCCTCAATAATTTTTTAACAGTATAAATAATATTTAATAATACATATATGAAAGAGACAGGTATTTCCAAAATCACGATGCACGTGATAGTTTAGGGCATTTAATTAAGTGATTAAAAGTTAAAATCATTTGATTAAAAAAATTACGGTTGATGAATAACGTTAGTCAGCTTCCTTGGATTGTTGGGTACCTCGCAAAACACGAGCATAAAAAAATATATCAAGTTGTCAACAAGATGCTAGTCTTCCTACGACGATGAAGTTAAGTTACCATGAAATTGACAGCTTTGGCCGCAAAATTTGACTTGTGGAGGAGGATTTTTTGCAACGCATGGTATCCATTAAGGTGAACAACTTGTTTTTCCTGTTATTGAGAATAACAATTCCTGAATTATTATTATTATTTTATTATTATTTAAATTGTCAAAAAAGTTTTTGATTCAATTGGTTGGCTGCCATAGCCACGATATTGTCGCCTTTCGCAAGATTCTAAGTGTATTCTATTATCAATTTGACTCTAAAAAAAAAAAAAGAAGAAGAGTTTAAGCTTAATCATTCTAATGATTATTTATGTTTAGTTAACGCGACACGTATGCAAACTGTAATTTGATATAATTAAAGTTTTGGTTAGTTCAATTGAAATAAAGGATTTTAAATATATTATTAATTTTACCAAAATTATAAAAACTACTTACACGTGGCGGTGAAAAAATTCAAAGGAGGGACATAGACGGGGAATTTATAAAACAGAAGTGTGAAAAATAAGTGCACGATGTCTAATGGGGGGCATCGAGTACCTTCCGTTTAAGGCAATCCTTCTACCTTAAAACTTTTTCGTTAAACTTATTTGCCAGTTTTGGTATTTTCAATCAACGATTGATTATGACTTGTCAACTGGCTGTAGCCGGTTCCACCACCCACTCGCCAAACCTATCCTTAAAAATCCGTCCTCTTTCCAATCCTCTCTCGCCACGTGTCCTCTACGACGCTTGTGGTCCATTCTCCCGCGACTCTTTCGATCATTGCTTTGCTCGCTAGCCGATGATGTCACTTGATCTGATCCGACGGCTTCTGTTCCTTCACGTTTCCTATGAGGTTGGAAACAGTTGGATATTTTTAAGAGCCGGAAACAATTGTTTTTATTCCATAATATTTTACATCCATCAATTTATTTTATTGGTTGAATAAAAACAGGATATAAATTTCTATTTTTTAATTTATAAACAAATTATTTCAACAATAATATAAATAAACAAAATTACGTGGAGGGCTTTCGATATATATTTTGACGAGTCGAGGGAATTTAATTAAAGAAGAACAAAAACGAAAAAAACTATACTTGAAGGGGAGAGATTTGTAAAAGTGCTTTTGAAATTTAGCCACCAAAAAAAAAAAATGTAAAATGGTATCAACATTATTAATGTCGTTTAGGCAGAATAGAAAGCATAGTACTTGGTTCATGCATGTTGATCGTTTTGGTACAACAAATTTGCTTATCATTTATTGTTGTAACAATAAACAATGAACAAAAGTGCTTATGTAGTACAAGCATTTCCTTGGAAATATCAATCCATGAACCCTATCTTTCTCTTCCTTCCTGTTAGTACAAAATTAAGATTATTTATTTATTTCACCCATCCATGAAGTCGTGGTTTAGCTTTTTTTTTTTTTTTTTTTTTTTTTTTTTTTTTTTTTTTTTTANTTGTTTTTTTTTTTTTTTTTTTTTTTTTTTTTTTTTTTTTTTTTTAATGTTAAATTTTCAGATGAAGAGTCAGATCCTTCAAGAATTAAAAAAAAAAAAACGATATTACACTATTACACAGTGGCGATCCCCACTCTCTTCCGCTGCGAGGTTAACTCAACGCAGCAATTGCAGAAGCGTGAACTGTCCCTTTTGGTGGTCCCCCTCCAAGGAAGTCTCTTGCCCGTTGATACAGCAAAGGAAATTGGACACGCGCCACCTTGATTCGATAGTAGTTTTTTTTTTTTTTTTAATTGTTTAAAATGCTCTACATGTGTAAAAATTTAATTTTTTTAACAAATATGAAAAAATAAAAAATAATTATATGTTAAATTTTGGTAAATAATTATTTAATAAAATGTATAATTACATTTTAAATAAATAAATAAATAATGGTAAAACATGCCTCATGAGATGTACTCATCTTTCATTATAATAATAAGTAAACTTTTTTTATCATCATGCCATGGAACAACCTGTCTATTCATTTTAAAAGGAGGAAGAGAACAATTCTTTTAAGAAGATATTTTTTTTCTCTCTCAAATCTCAACAAGTTCTAGAACTCATTATGAATAATTATTATGAAAAATTAGTTGGTGGAAGTGGGTTGCTTATCAAGGTCAGGTTATAGTCTAATTATTAAATTGATATAAAATATTATAATTAAACTTATTATGTATCATGATTTTAATTACCCAATAGAGAAATCAGTCAATTTTTTCAAAATTCCAAATATATACATTGCGTGTGATTAAGAGCACTTCTGATGTTTCCCATGGTTAGCGTGACTCATGCTTTCTCCATAAAATCATGGTTAATTACCATATTTATAAGATGTTGATATTGATCACTAAAATATCATGAAACAAGTCAATCAAGTAAAACAAACTTTCCACAGCCACTTATTTAACATTGAATTTAGTTTTTAAAGTTGAGTGATTCATAATTTTATTATGGGGTTAATTTAACATGTATCTTATAATTTATGTAAAAAAATGGTTGAATTAATCAAAATTAAAAAGATTAAGTTTAACGAATTCAGTAATTTGAAAATAAAATCAATAATTGAGGTTAGTCAAGAAATAATAATAAGTGTTTAGAACCTAACAATTATAACGAGAAAGACTAATGCAAGAAGGCGTGTAGCATGCCTAAGTGGCAACTCATGGAAGAAAATTTTTTCATTAAAAGGAAAAAAAAAAAAAAAAAGAGTGAGGGAGAATAATGATAATAAAATACAAAGAAACAAGAAGGCAAGTANGGAAGAAAATTTTTTCATTAAAAGGAAAAAAAAAAAAAAAAAGAGTGAGGGAGAATAATGATAATAAAATACAAAGAAAAAAGAAGGCAAGTACAAAGCGATATGCTCCTTTTTGGTGGGTCTATTGTCGGCAAGACGTGTACGAGGTTTAGGCCTACGGAGACGTGGACGCTTCATATCCATTCATGGAAACTCTTTTCTATAATTTAATATTCTTATCGTTTGGTCAAACTTTCTATTTTTATGTTTTTTTCTCTTTTTTTATTTTATCTTCTCATTTTAATAATAATTCTTACCATTTCTTCTTGGAATTATTGGTTTTAGTTTGAAATGAAATGATGACAAAATGAATTGCTTCTTTTACGTTTTTGTCCCTATGCAGCTCTGATGTTCCACCCTTCCACTACCGCTATCAAGGCTCTCTCTCTCTCTCTCTCTCTCTCTCTCTCTATAGCTTTACTTTTTATTGAGGCTAGCTATTAGTAGCTATTCCATTCAACGTGCAGAGCCCGGCTAAGCTACGGTCAATATCAGGCTATTATTTTAATACTACAAAGGGACACCCGGCATTTGTTTTTCTTACGAAATGGGCCAACACTTAAAATTAAATTTGGCTTTATTCGTCCTATCAATTATCAATGTCACCATTCACCACCCATGATTTTGTTATTTTTCGAGATTTTGATTCATTCCAATTTTATGGTCTCATCTCATTCGCCTAGAAAAGTCCTCTTGTTCATACCTCAAAATTATATATATAAATGGAAAATAAAGATTTCTAATTTATATATAATCTAAACAAATTATAAATACATAATTTTATTGATTAATAAATTATTTGAT
The DNA here is from genome assembly GCA_026212285.1 of Bursera cuneata. Classification (NCBI taxonomy): domain Eukaryota; kingdom Viridiplantae; phylum Streptophyta; class Magnoliopsida; order Sapindales; family Burseraceae; genus Bursera; species Bursera cuneata. The sequence continues at coordinate 3,375 of JANLJB010030917.1, read as the reverse complement.
TTAAAACCGTTAAATTATCAACATGAGTGCTCTTTTTGTCATTTTGATTCTAATACTATGTCAAAAAAGCACTTAAAATTTAGAAGCTTAAGCTCATATACATAAGTCTAATTATAATATTAATTTATAAAAAAATAACAAAAAGGAATCTAAATGTTAAAAATTTATATATCGTAATCATGTCAGATAATTCAACCGACCAATATGTGATTTTTTTAAATTGTAGATAATAAAATTTTTGTTGTTAAATAATCGATCTATCAAAAAAAGTTATGACATCTAAAGTTTTGAAAAAATGATCAATTTTTAACAAGATCCGTTAATTTAGGTCTTTTTTTTTAAATTTTATGATATTTAATATTACTATATGTATTTTTATGAGATAAAATGATTAAAAGTTTTTTTTTTATATATATCTAGAAGATTTATTAAGTGGCCAATAAGAGATATCAACAAGTAGCTGTCTTGATGAATTGGATGGTTGGATTTGGGAGGATTTTTTATCTAATAAATTGGACTTGTATTGATGGGCACACAAATGAAAACAAAGGTGTGAGTGAAGCAAATATAAGGTGGAAAATAGTTTTAATCAGTTAAAAGATAACATCTTGGGACAACTCATAAAGCTTTTCCTAATCACATAAATCATACCAAACTTGTAACATCAAAATCACTATCCGCTCACAGTGGTCTTGATAATGACTTTGTCCCAAGTAATCCCACAAAAACTTATCAACACATGTTTAAGGAAGCAAAGCGCACCCAAAAATCAAGGGAAATCCATTACAATAATAGTAATAAAAATAACCCAGAAAAATAAAAAATTGAAGAGAAGCCAAATTTCAACTTGAAGATTCTGGAAGGTGGATTTTTTATTTTTAATTATTTTTCCCATTAATTTCGATCAGTACAAAGTAACATTTCAACATAGTTGCGATAAACAAATACTAAATTATTGAAAGTAGGTAGTGGCCACAGGACCCTACGGCACTTTAAACGATAAAAAAAAATACAGAAATGAGCAAATATCATCTTTTAAATATTTGGTATAAGCATAAAATTTCGAGGAGATTAAGATGCCAAGATGACCAATAAAAAAATGGGGCACGCCAGTTCATTTGCAGCTGAATCAGAACAAAATCTTGATTAGTTTGAGTTTAGCCCCTTATTAAATGGTTTAATTATAATTCATCTGTGTCCTAAGACATGTTCAGAGGCTCTGACAAAGGCTTGAAAATGAATCAGATTTGCATTTGTTTAATACCTACATAGTCAGGCTGGTGATTCACATTTCAAACAACACAGCTATCTACACTGTACATATATTTATTTATGTGTACAAAGTTATCCAATAATGTGTCCAAAGAAAGCATATTATTATAAGAAAAAAGTTGAGTAAAGAAAGGAAAGTAAAACCTTAAAAACCAGTCTAGATTTTGGCTTCTTCTACTAGCATTTTTTTTTTCTTGTTTAAGAAAACAGAACCAGAAGGTTGTAGACTACTTTAGCAAAGAACAAGCAAAACAGTTCACGCATCTTTATGCTCAGTATATGAATAATTTAAGCACTTCCTCCCTCGGTTGCTTGCTACAAAACAATACAAAAGAACAAGTTGTCTTGAATATCGGTGAAGTACATGCTAAGGTATGCTTGTTAAAGATCATACTCAATCTAGAAAAAGAAAATATTCATGTTAAAAGCAAGAGTCTAACCAAGCCTTTGATGGGGCTGACAATCACATGTTTTCTAAAATCCAAATTCATTGGATTATGCAGTGGCAGAAATCAAGCTTTGAGTAAAGAGTAAACAACTGCATTATTAAGTTATTCTGCTCCAAAGGCATCAGCTTTCATAATGACATACGCACCATGTTAAGCATGATTCAGCAGCCAATCAAGAAGGGCAATGCCAGCAGCTTATAATCAGATCAACAATTCATATTCTTCATCAATCATTTCACAAGGCAAAACCCATTAAGCACAACTTGCATGCTACGGGCACTTTGTGCTTGGATTTGGCACCACTAATGAGTAGTAGCTGAAACCCTTCTGATCGATATTCCACTAACCAATTTGCAGCATTTTGTTTTAACAATCCTTGTTTACTGTTTAGTTTAGTTTGGTTCGCAACAATCTACTCTACTTTCCATCTCTTTGTCTGAGGGGTTGAAAAAGTTGTCACTATCTCTTTTCCTTTTTGTAAGTTTACGAGGATTGGCTGTGGCTGATTGTGATCTCACCTTCCAAAACACAATAAAAAATAAAGGTTAGTTGTGTAGTACATGTCTCCTTCAAAATCATCATGATCAATGAACATGAATTGTTTAATGAAAAAGCAAAATTTTCTTTTCAATATCTTAACCCAATGCCATAGGTGAACATGGAAATGTTGTTCTATGGGTAATTAGCAATTACAAAGCTAGAGAACCAACAACAGACAATCACTCACTAATTATAATTATAACTCATCTCTTGACTCGTGGTTTAGGCCCAAATCAAGAATATTTTCTTATTCTCAATCTTCTCTTTGGTCAAAAGATTTTGGGGAACTTGAATAATAAAACTGGATTGAAAATTCATCTGCCTAAGGCCTGGACCAAGTAATTGGACAAAGCGCAGCCCAACAAATCAAGGCTAAATGAAATAAAAGGACTATGGCCGAGCCTGGCAGTGGTACAGAACTGAAAGTGAAATATTTATGAGTAGAGCTAAATAGCCTCCACCTTCGAACTAATTACCTTTTACGTTCTTCTTGAATGTAGTTAATATTAAAAATTTATATTTAACCATTTCTCCCAATAAATTTCCATTAATAAAATGAAAATGCATTACAAATAAAGAACCTGTTAAGAGATCATTGCTATTGATATATTTGAAAGAGATTTGTAATTAAGGGATATAGTCGCTAAAAATGTCGAAAAATAAACGTAGAGAACTTTTTTTATTTATATATTTTAACGGTTCCAAAATAATCTGTTATTTTTTTTCAACAAAATTAATTCTTTTATATACTGGGAATTGTTGAAGGATATTTGATACTTCACGAAAGGGTTGTTTTGGTACTTTGTAAATTAGTTGCTTAATATATTATAGGGATTTTTATCTGACCTTTTAGATAAATTTTTAAAAAATACTTAACTCTAGGCTTTTACTAAACTAACATTTATTCTCCAAAAAATAACATTGTTTTTCAAAAAATTAACATTTATTATCAAAAAATCTGAGGGTTAAGTGTTAGTTTAATAAAAATATGAAATTAAACGTTTTTTCAAAATTTATCTAGGGGATAATAGTTTTAAATTTGTTGTGAATTTAACTATAAAATAAACAAATACAAATTAGGGATGTAAATATAAATAACTAAAGTATAATAAAA